>RJWJ010006019.1:0-41166 GCA_004363605.1 Indri indri
CTACTTGTCTTTTTTCTTAAAGATTTTGAAAAGATAGAAAGAGTAATTGCTACTTCAGATTAACATGAGTACACAATCGTTACATTTTTTCTGTTTTATCATGCATTAAAAGTAGTACAAGTAAAGTAAATAAACTTAATTTAAAATATAATCAGCCATTAGGTGTTTGGAGTTTCCTTAGAGAAGGGTTTAGATCCCTCAAATCTCAACATTATTATTATTTTTATTATATTGTTACTTTTATTCTTAGTTTTATGTGCATGTATGAAAATTTCAGCTCCAACATAAATCTTTGTGTGTTTCTCTATTTCACAATAAATGAAATAAAAAATTGTAATTTTTGACTATATGAACTAGAAGCCACAGAATCTTATTTTTAATAATAGTTGATATGATAACTCTTCATAAGGTAATACCTTCTTTATCCATTAGCTTTTAGTTTTTAATAAAATTTCCAAAATGCCAGCTAATATGTCATCATCCTTACATTGAGATGGTAATCCTTAAGGCTTTTAAAAATGTAGGAGTAAGATAATTTTAAATGTTACTTGAGTTGTATGAGTTCTATAATTTCAATAAATATTATCATAAATAAATGTATGCCAAGAATTTTGGAATTTCAGTCCTGGCATCTTCATGTTATTTAAAGCTGTGTATGATCAGGAAAAGAGATCATAGAAAAACTATGCTCTAAAATTCTTATCTCAACTACTTGAATACTTTTTAGTGAATAAAAAATTTACATTTTCTAAATTAACATTCCCACCTTTGACTATATTGTTTAAGCCATGGAAAACACACACACATGCACACACACAAATTTTACAGAATGTTTTCTACATAAAGTTGATGCTATATATATATTATACACTTTTTTAAAGTGCATAGATGTACCTTTTATATATTAGATTAAAATAAATTATTCTTAAAACAATCCCAGATATTATCTCTATTAAAGAACTAAGAAATATACCTATTTTAAAAGGAAAAATCTTCAAAAATCTTCAGATAATTATTTAATCCTATTTAATGATATAACATTTATACTTTATCATGTTTCAGTACTATTCTCAAGTTTCAGTTTTCATATTTTTCACTGTCAGTGCTGCTTATGTAATATAACACAACAGAAATATATCTATAAAAGACATAAATTAAAAAAATATTTTATATTTTTTTAAAGATGAATAAAGGCTTACATTCATGTATTGCAGTTAAGTTGGCTATGCCTATATTTATTAAAATATGAAACATAAAACTTTGACAAAATTAAGTATGTGTATAAATATGTCTTTATATTTTCAGTATAATGTATGTAAGTACTTGCTCAAGTACAAATATTAGCCCATTTTTATACTTTTTAGTTGAAAAGCAATATTCCTCCTTTTAAGGAATGACTCAGACTTTCATTTTTCTTTGAAAATAAGTTAAAACATGATGAGTTTACTGTTTTAAAGTTTCAAACAGTTTGAAGTTTCTTCAGATACAGCCAGTCACTCTAGAGAAAAGGAGTTAAAGAACAACTGTCCTTCAGTGGGAAATAGGTTGGAGCCTATGTAGATTAAGAGAAAAAAAATCTCATCCGAATTTCTGATTCTTTTTGGAGGCTGTTAGGAGAGTGGGAAGCGTTGTGGTTGTGAGAATAGGTATATACTCTGAGCTTGATGATGAAACAACAACAGGAAGAAGAAGAAGCCACCATAACTGGGCTCATGCCAGTAAGGAAGTAAAACTTAACTCCCTAATGGTGGAGAAGTCTTGCAATACACTCCAATAGTGAGTAAATTCTTACAAATGCACCCGCTAATTATGATATTAGTCATTGCTCTAGAAGGTATTCCCCTCAGTGATACTTCTGTGTAATAAATCCCAGAGGGCATTATCTCAAAGTCATATTTTAGTAAAGCCATTAGGGAAGGGATTTTTCTTTGTTAAATTCCTTCAAAGAATGTATATTTGATAGAGAATAGCATGAAGTTCATTTTGCTTATCATTTTGAAGATAGTGTGACTTCTGCCACCCACCCACTTTTAAAGTTCATCAGACCTACACTAATGTATTGTCAACCCATTTTAGTAAAGGAGACTTTGACAAGAATTTCCTTCAGTGGCATACAGTATTTTACAGTTAGTCATAAGCTTTCACCACTAGCTTTGACAGTGATATATTGCTATACTTTGGTCTTCTGAAATAAATTATCTATAATAAAGAAGTCCTTAATGGCATCAAGATCCCTGCTGTGACTAAGCAGAAAGATGCTCCTGCTTCCTTGCTACTGAAAAAAATATTAAGATCAATATTTTTAAGGTAAAGCAAAAACAGACTGGTAAAAAAATCCAGATGCAAAATTGTGGCTATGTGGGTGGCATCCTTCACTTGTATGCACCACATTCTTCCAGCGATGGACTATTAAATTGGTTTCAGACAGTGTTTGAGAGAATCTATTGATATACATGTGACACACTTCTATTTGCCTGTTCTGGTCCTAGTGACATTCTGATTACTGGTATTTGTAGGCCTTGCCCTGGATCTATTCCAGGCAGCTTTGTTGTAGTGAAATGGTTCTTACAGTTCATTGAGCATCTAGCATAACTGTGCTGAATATGATTGGCACGTTTGCATATATTTATTCAAAAAAATAAGGCAGTTAAACAGCATAATTATGGGAAAACGAATCATAACAATAAAAGACCATTTAAGTTAACAAGCTTTGTGATCAAAGGATAAATACAGGTTGGATAAATGACACTCTTAGATGTAACTAATCTACATAAATAGACTTTGGTCTGATTAGAGGAATGGAATATATTAAAATAATTTAATGGTATTAGAAATAAATTTATTTCAGTCATTTTGAAATATTTGAAGACCTGTATTATCTTATTTTCTTTGTTTCTATTTACTAAAATAGTCATGAATCATATTTATGTTCTATGAAAAATGAGCAAGTTAAAGATAAATATAATCTTGTAAGCATCTGTTTGGCACTGAAATATATCCTGTCTGAACAATATTTAATATTTTTTAAACTTGTAATGTTTTTGATTGATTTTTAATTAGTGGAACACATTAAAGGAACCACTTAAACGGCAATTTCTTGTTTACTCTCTTTATCAGCTAAAAGCAGCCTTTGTAGAGTTTGAAAGCCAGAGCATTAAAAATCAATTTCAAGTTTCAAAGCTATACATTCATAATTGTCATGTATATATATACTGTTATAAGAAACATTGGTTACATGTTTGTAAATTATATTACTATACGATGTAGGTAATGACTCTACATACTGAAAGATTCTAAAGATTTTGATAGCATATATGCTTTAAAATAACAGATTTAACATACAATGTTATTAAATAAGTATTTTCTTTCTGACTATGGTTCTTTAGATATATTTTCTTCAGCTTTTTTTGGTGATAACTTTAAAAAATGTAATTTAGGCACAAATCATGAATTGATATACTCCTTTATAGTATTTCCCCCTGAATTCTTAATAAATATTGCTAAGCAATGATTTGATTATACATAGAATTTTCATGTTCCCCAATTCAATAAAACTCAAATTGAAATATATACATGAAAGTATTAAGTTATATCCTAATTGCAACAGTTTACTTTTATAAAATGAAAATGCAACAGGTATTTTATTATAGGCAGAAATGGTTAGGGGGGTCAAAATATCTTTTCTGTTGTATAATTCAATTTTAGACTATTAATGTCTTAGATAAATTCTCAAATTTGTATTTACAGGACAAACATTTCCATCAGTTTCGAAAGCCTAAAACTAGTTTTCACCTTTAATATACAACATTATTTGTGAAATCACAGTCCCCAATATAAATGCCTTTTCTAAAAGCTGTTCATTTTATTTTTCATGCAACATATTTTAAGAGTATACTGAAGTTATTTTATGACTGAATACTTGATATATTTTTGCTATTCTTTCACAGTAGCAGAGCAATTGCATATGCAGAACTGAATTTATAAAGCAATTCACCTTTGATTATCGTGAGAACTTAACCACATGTGCAAAGTGACAGTGTGTGGTTTTTACCGATGTCCTCATTTCAGTAGATGAAACAAAAGTAAGAAATTAGAATATTTGAGAAATAATATTCTTCAACTCTTAGCAAAATTTAGTAAGAATAAAATGTTATCATTTCAGTACTTTGGAAAAGGAGGGGATTAGTTTCAAAAGAAGGTATTTACCAGCTCAAACCAAAGTGCTTAATATATATCTTTATATAAACTGTTAGTCATACTAACTTTCTGAACAGTGTTAAAAATAATTTACTTTGATTTCCATAGTGCTGTCATCAAAACAGAAACAAAAACAAACTAGAATATCATCTAAATATTGGTTAATTCTATTATAATGTCTTCTTGAACACGGAATTCTTGCTTTCTATTTTGCTTTTGCAGTTTTGTATCTATTTTAGAATAGCATACCTCGAATAAATTTATTGCATTAAGAATGTGAATAAGAGCATTTATAAGTCATGCAAAAATATAAGTCAATCATCTATCTCTATTATCATTTTCATTACGGTAAAGTTAAGAATTACATACAAATTTACCTTCACATAGTTTCAAGGCAAGACACTTGATTGTTTGCTTCACTTTTATTATTATTTGAAGCTTTGCATGACCTTGTGTTACATTAATAAATTTTTTCTTTCTTTTTGTTTTAAGCCAATGCCTTGTCTTGTACTGTCATCTTGGTTGATTAAATCACAAATTCCCGATTAAAAAGAAAGTTTGTAGATATGTATTGACTGTTAATTGGCACAGTATGCATGAAATGCATTTATAATTTTAGAAAACAATGAAAATATTTTGATGCTGCTGCATGTACCTAAGCGTAGAGTAAGATACAGAACTATTGAGAGCATATATATATGAAAAACAGTAAACATTTCAATATCAAAGCATAGCTTGAAAAGACGTCTATAACCTTTTACTTTTAATGTTGGCAGATGCATAAGTCATAGTTATTAGCTAAGTTTCCTGATCCTGATTTTCTTAGTGAAGCTACTATTTATCCCTAGATAATAATGATGGAAATAAGAGAACTATCCTATTAAACAATTCCCCTACACAGGAATTTCTAAGGGTCACGGGCAAAAGCTTATTCTACAGTGTGCCCCTGATATTGAATGTGCCAATACCAACAAATGAAGCAATATCCCCAAATGGAGAGAAACTAAAAAAGACAAGGAATACGTTTAAGGATACTTTTTTTCCTTCTGATTTTGAGCAATAGACTTTCCATGATTTTTTATAATCAAGACAATTACATAGTAATTTGGGTTAGAATGCATGCCCAGTTCCCCATCTCAAAACCCAATTTGTTACCACCTGTGGCTATTTCTATTAAAAAAAAGAAACATAATTACTAAAAGTCTCAGCAGTCTTAGAGTAAATTTTTGCAATTACAATACCTCCCTTGGGCAGATGTGTGAAAATGGCAGATTAATTCCTGCCAGGATCTTTCTGTTTCTCGTGCATTTTTAGGTTTGGCGTTGCCTGCTTATTAGAGTGGCTCTGTTTGCTCTGGTTAAAGGTTATGTCCGTGTTTCCATAGTAAATCTCTAGAAATAAAGATCCACAAATCAGCCATTAAATTTTGCCGTAGGTGAAAAGTTGGCATGTAACATCTCTGTGAAAGAGTGCATATTTTCATCAGTCTCTGTTGCCTGGTTAAGTTTGCAGTAAAAGATAGCAAGACCATTTGGCAATGTTGAGAAAGCAGGACTTAGATTAGCAGGTAAAAAGAAAATTGTGGTAAAATAATATCTAATCCGATAGAAGCTATGGAAGCATTTTTAGTCTATGTTTGATCCCAAAGCTATATGACGCCTAAGGTTTTTAAAGAGCAATAAAAAGATTAAGACTGTATGGCTAACAGGCGATTTAACACCTTACTAATTTTCACTCATTTCTTTTTGTTGTTGTTGTGTGTATTCTGTTCTTAGTGAAGATCTAATTGATCTACATGCAAAGTAATGAATGATATTAAGTCTGAACAGTGTTAACCGCCTGGATCAATGCTTTAACTCTTTATTAGTAACATATTTTGTCTCAAAGAAGTCTAGGTAGGAAAATAATTGAGGATGGGCCACATCTTTGTTGTTTGTCAACTATAGTTATGGGAAATTAGCATAGTTTCTGATACATAGCAGGCACTTTAAAAAACATGAATTCTTTGTGAAGAAATTGAGACTTCTATAGTTAAGTAATTTCCAATAATCACCCATCATATATATGCTTCAGTATAGATTCAAACCTAGACATAACTAAAGCAAAAGTCTACAATATTAATACAAATATGGTCAAATATTGGTCTGCTGGTTAATAAGTTATTTGAATGTGGCATATTTTGACCTTTTGAAATATTTATAGTTACCACCTTTGTATTATAATTACTGCAATGAAAATTTCTGTATAATTCTATTGATAATATTACAAGTTTATGCAGAAAGACAGGTGATCAAAGTTCACAATTATGAACCTCAAGCTCTCACGGTATCTGTTTATAGTATATATATAAAAATATGTAATATATATAAAACATATATACACATACATATATATATATATACAGTGCAACAAGAGCAAATAATGTTGATTTGATTATAGCATATCTTTCTATCTTGATACGTTGTGTACAGTATTGAAATGATGCAATTCTTATGTTATGTCTATTTGTCAGGACTTCAAGGATCACTCAACCCTACTAAGTTGTTAAGAATTTCATATAATAATCATTTTGTCTATCTTCTATATTTTAGTTAATTTTTAAGATACTTATATGTGTGGAGATACACCATAAATTGTAAATACATTCTTTCTATATAATTGTTTTAATGAAATGAGATTATATTAAACCCTAAACAGTTTTGTTAGGATTACATTTATTTTTATTTGCTATACATAAATTCAAAATTTACTCACTTTAGCATCTGCTATCTGCCATGTGATAATCGGAATGAAAAAAATCATTGTTGGCAATTATGAGGTATATGTAATAATAATAAACTAATTTATGAAATTTTTCTCAACATTTCAGAATCTATCTTGTGTAGGTTATAATGAAATTTTTATGTAGATAAAAAGGAAACATAAACTGAGCATTCATATAAATAGTATGTTGTCCATTTCAATATTGTTATTTGAAATGCATTCACAATATTCAGAGTTGTTTAATCTATAATCGTTAATTCAGTGAATAAATAAATCATTTTTAAAGCTATTAATTGAAATAATTTACCAATTTTAACCTATTTTGGGACTTACTAATTACCTGAATTTTAAGGTTTAATTGCAAAGTCCATATCAAGCAATAAGGAATTTTGATAGAGTGAGGGTTTCAAGCAGAATGAATTTTCAAGCTACATTAAAAGTTCAATTATCCCCATTTATCAGAGTAGCTGAGATACAGAGTGAAGGAAAAAATAATAGAAAGGACCACAGAAATGTAATTTTCAAATGTTTCGGGTTCATTTTCAACATTCATAGATAAGAGAGTGTCTTTCTGAAAGATTACCCTATCCACATTTGCCTAAACATTACCATTCCAGTCCATCTGTAAATTCACCTTGAAATATTTGACATTTTTGGAAAAGGGCACATCAGTAATCAGTGCTACTCAATCCAGATGAAGGGAATGGCAAGATTGAGGATGTCATAGAAAGAACCACAGTGGCCTGTATACTCATAACAGGTATTCTCTCAGATACTATCAACCAGGAACTGGGCCTGTAATATTCCATAATTTGTCTGCATTTTATTCATTTCTCTGAATGTGTGCATTTTTCTTAAACTATTATCATGCTTTCCTTTAAAGAGTACAGCCTAGACATCTACTGGAAATGTGGCTTCCAAATAATGTTGGCAAAAATCTGAATGTTTTGCAAATATACGAGTTTGCAAGCATTTGTTAGTCATTACTTCAAACCTGAAACATCTCTAATTTGCTTAAAAACTTTGAAATGTTGTTAAAATATTTAAAAAGTATCATTCAAAGTATATAATATTGAGCAAAAGAAAAGGAAATAAATTATTATTTATGAATTATACCGACCTGTTCTAATTCTAATTATTTTTATTCTTGCCATCTGGTCTATTTTCTGTAACATCCCAGCAGAAAATATACTTTTTATGGGGCTACATATGTGCCTTGTATATTTATACCTAGTGTGTGTGTGTGTACTTAATTCAGATATTTATGTTGATCACGCATGGTAGTTTTTATCACCAGATTAATATTTAACTATGTGACTATTTGGACCTGGGATTTGTATAGCTCATTTTACATAGTGGAGATATATAGGAATGGGTTGGAATAAATGGCTTTATGTTTGATATTTTTATTTTTTATTTTTTTTGAAAGCAAGAGTTAAGAAAATATTATTACGTATGTTTCTTTCAGCATTTGTACTTATGATGATGGGTTTCTATATACAGGTTTAAAAGGTAATGTAGGCATGCTTCTTTAAGGATGCAATATGTACTTTTTTATTTCAGCGAATGGAAGTGTTAAACATAGAAATAAGGTTGAAATAAAGAGTTGAGAACATGTTATTACTGCATGTTTCTCTTAGCATTTAGGTTTATTGTGATGAGTTTACATATACAGTTTTAAAAGGTAAATGTAAACATGCTTCTTTAGAGATGCAATATGTGCTGCTTTCTTTCAATGAATGTGTTTAACATAGAAAGTTGAAATCAACAGTTGAGAATGTGTTGTTAAAACATTTCTGTCTGCATTAGTTTGTACTATGAGGATTTTATATATGCATGCTTAATAGGTAAATGAAAGCATGCTTTCTTAAAGATAAATTATGTGTTGCTTTCATTCAGTGAATGGAAGTGTTTAACAAAGAAACATTGGAAGCAAGAGTTGAGAACATGTTATGACAACATGACTCAACACTGGTATTTATTATAAGGGGTTTACATATACAGGTTTAAAAGGTAAAGATAAGCATGCTTCTTTAGTGTTTTATTTATGCAAATTTAAGGAGTACATGTGAAATTTTGTTACATGTATACAATGTGTAGTGCTCAAGTCAGGGTATTTAGAGTGTCCATCTCCCCACTATAACACATTTTTTTTTAACCATAGTTACCCTACTCTGCTATCAAACATTGCATTTATTTCTTTTATCTAACTATATGTTTGTACCCTTTAACTCATTTCTCTTTGTCCTCCCTACTATCCCCCATCACCCTTCCCAGTCTCTCTTCTCTATCTTTCCACTCTCTACCTCCATGTGATCAGATTTCTTTAGCTGCCACGTATAAGTGAGAGCGTGCTAATTTGCTTTTTGTTGTATGTTTGGCATTTTTAAAATGCATCTAATAGACAAGAAAATTTTGTTTATTAGTTAAAATAAAAAGCTTCTTCCATATCTTTTAATGTAGACTTGAGTATATATTTTAAGAGGTAAAATGTTGGTATTCTTTTGTATGAAAGCAATAAAATAAACTTTTCCACATGATTCCCTCTTTTTGTTCTTTGGGCAAGATACAGTGGAGATGAAATCTTCCATCTCCTACTCCAGAAAAATAGAATGTTAGTTTTTTTTTTAACCTCTTGGTAAACCTTCCTTCTGTGTTTATGACTATGTAGGCCAGAATAGGCTAATGTATCAGTTCATCATATAAAGAAAGGAACTTTATAGTTAAATTGAGTCAACAAACTCCTTAAGATTGTTTTTATTTGAAATTTCCCATTGAGTCTCAGTGAACTTAAACTTGATATTTGTGTTAAATACTCATTATTTAACTAGAGAAATCAAATCTTCAAGGAAACATCTGTTATTTAATGATATTATGGTTTGGGTTTTGTTGGTTGCAAGTGTGGGATGGTGATGGAAAGGCTCTAGGGGTAAGAGAAGGAAAGGAGCTCTGGTCACATATCCCCAGGTAATATAAATAATTGGAAAGTGGAGGTATCATTTTAGTGGGTTAGTTGTATAAACCTATTATCTTGTTAGACCATTAAGGGAGACTCAACATGTTGGGAAACAGATAAAAGGTGCATGAAAGCATTTAAAATTCAATCATCAGGTTTCATTGCACCCATCTGCTCCCAGGAATATAATTGGAAATTTGATTCATTGACCTTTGGCTGCCATTTTGGACCACAGTTTCAAAAATCTGTGTTTTCAACTTGCTCATTTGAAGGTAATTTGATAAGAGCCATACTCAGTGCCTTTTTTTTAACCCAACTTTTTTTTTTTTTTTTTGAAACAAAATTTGGAAAAAATAAAAGCGGGCTTAATGGGCAAATGTATATTAGACAAAGAGTCAACATAGTTATTTAATTCTGGATCTGATTAAAAGCAACTGATGTTTAACTTCTTTTAAGGTTTCTGTTAACTAGAGGGACTGTTCAAGTTTTTACCGTTATTTTGTGCACAAACTCCTACCTCTCATTAATTATTCTCTGGATCCATCTTACACTAGAATTATACTTAATGACATTTAATGTAGTTAAAATTGCATACCATGACATAAGAAAAATATTAATGCGACTATTGAAGTTATTTCAAGTGGTTACTTTGAGTTTTTTTGTTTTTGTTTTATTGTTTGTTTTTGTTTTTGTTTTTGAGACAGAGTCTCTTTCTGTCAACCTGGGCAGAGCGATGGCATCGTCATAGCTTACTGCAGCCTCAAACTCCTGGGCTCAAGCGAGCCTCCTGCCTCAACCTTCCCAGTATCTGGGACTACAGGCGCGCCACCCCACCACACCTGGCTGAATTTTCTATTTTTAGAGAGACCGGGTCTCACTCTTAGTCAGGCTGGTATCTATCTCCTGAGTTAAAGCAATCTTCCCAGCTCGGCCTCTCAGAGTGCTAGGATTATAGGCGTGAGCCACCGAGCCCGTCTGGGTACTTTGAGTTTTAAAATCTTGGAAGGGCCCTCCCCCCCACTTTTTTTTGCTAACATAAGTATGACACCACAGAACCTTTCTGGGATACTTCTTGTGTCTTAATTTAGAAGGGTAATGTATGATAAAATTATGTGTCTAACATAAGAAGTACATTATGTAAATCGATCACGATTTCTTGCCAGCATTTGTGTACTGCTCTGCTCACTGAAGTTCATGTACTTTGGAAAAGAGTCATGATTAGACAGGTGTTTCCTCATCTATGAGATCAAATTTCTGAAATATTTATATAGTGATGAGCCAGATGTACACAGCTTAACCTTATAATCCCATTTCACAGCTTTTCCAAATACTTGGAAATGTGTTAAGTGTGAAGCTGATTATTTTGGCAGCATATCTCCATTAATAGGATTCAGACATTCCTTATTTACAAGCCAGTGTTGTTAATATAATCTAGTATATTAAATCAACAGGGAAAACTGAAAAAGGAGAATCCATCCAAAAGCGAATTGATAGGGAAACTTCTTCCAAAGCTTTTTAATTTGTTTTTTATTGACTCTATGGTATCAGAAAACACATAGCACAACGGAATAATGTTAATGTTTTGGGTCCTAGGCTACTACGATTCTAGTGTGAAGTAGTTATTGCTTAGATCCCTTGTACTTCTATCATAATCTTGATATAAGCCACATAAGACCATGCATCTGCTCTTTACAAATATTCCTTTCAGCATCATCTCAATTGCAAAGCTTACTGTCATTTGACATGAAATTATTTTAAATGCACTCATCTGGTTTTTTTTTAAATGAATAGAGGCAATACCAAGTAATGTAATAATGTGTCATGATTTTCATTATGCTTATTTATTGGTTCTGCGATAATAGAAGAAGAGCTTATTGTTGTGCTTTCAGCTTGAGCTATTTATGCACTATGCTACTGGGTGTACCATTTTATATGTGTGATATTCTGTCCTCCTGAGAAAAAGGGTATTAGGATCCTTAAATCAAATTAGACTAGGGGAAGAGTTTCATACTTTATCTTTTTCATATTAAGTGTATAGCTTTTATAAACTACCTGACTCTATTTGAATAAGCTTATGCATCTTCAGAGGGGGGTGAGAGCCTATTTTTCAAGCTGTATATGACAACTTGTTCCCTGTTTTTAAAAGAAGGAAGGAGAAAGCATGCTATCACAGAAGAGAACAGCTCTTTTGCTTTTTAATTTCTTTTGCCAAAAATTATGTACTTTGTGTCTTGTATTTTTACAAAATTGTATTGAATGCATCAATAAAAAGGTGACAATATTAAAAAAACACATAGAATTAAGTAAACTGCAAAGAAGAATTCTTAAAGCACAGTTGAGATATAAATATTTGAAATTTTGGGACCCTTGAATTTTTTATTCAGTGACAGATATTCCAGAGACGAAGCTACTCCACTGAGACCTTGTGCCTCCAGACCTGTGTAGCTGAGATTCAAGCACTGCTAGTCTAGTGCCTTTTGGATTTCAACTACTCTGTCACCGAACTGGGAATCTGTAGTCAGCCCCAGGGATGAATCACCTACATTTGTCTGCAGGGCCCTTACTCCTCTCCTGTTTGATTTTTAGCAAGTCAGTAGTTTCTCTACAAAAAGAGACTCTACTCTTGGGAAAAACAACTATTATAAAACCCTGATATGCAAAAATGTGTTTTTATATTAAAATAATCTCATTGTTTTTCAATATGTTATGCAATTCTGAGTTTTTCATTTCCAAAACGATGACTATAATTTCTCCCTAATTTTCAGAGGAATTCTTATTTATTGCAAAAATTCTACAAAAAAAAATAATACCTAAGAAAATGTCTGGTATATAGTAAGAACTCATTTACATAATTGTGGACTGAAAATAGAGAAAAGTGCATTTATAATGTTAAAATTGCCTACAGTTTACTACTCAGAGATAGCTATTGCTAACCTTTCAGTGCATAAATCTACAATTCTTTCTCTTCAGTTACAAAATCCAAAGGACTGAGATCTGACCCAATTTAAGATTATTTACAATCTTTATTTATTCTACCTTGTGCGAACAGCAACAGTTTTCATGCAGATATATTAATATGCTTAGTACTGAGATATTGTACCAGTCCCTGCTGGGATGGATAATACATGTCATATACATCAAAGCATCATTCTAAAATATGAAAGAGTTTGGGCTTACGAAGCATGTCTGGGTGCAAGGGCTTTGCAAAGGGTTTGTGAACCTATATATTACTACTTCTTCATGTGTGCACACATGCACATGTGCACAGACACATACACAGAGCTAGATTTTTACAAAAAATTGTGTATACTAAATTGCATTTTACTTAACATCACAATACATCATGGACATCTTTCCATGTCAATAAATATTTTCATATTATCTTAATGGTGGAATTCTGGGCCAATCAATGGATGTATTAAAATTTGTTTAATCACTTACTCTCCAATGGATTTTTTATATTAAGATTTTATTCCCAAGATTACCAGTTTAACAAAAATAAAAAATTACCTATTCAGTCCGGGCCAAGTTGCTTTTTTTATAAAGTATAATATTTGCTATCATCACGCTGTTATAAGAATTAAAGACAAAATGTGATTATTCATATAAAGAATATGATCAACACTAAATACTGAATAAGTATTAACATACATAATTATTATTGCTGTTAAGAGAAAATAGCATAATTCATTCTGGTGCAGTAAACTTTAAGGTAATGATATGCAGACATATTATTTGTAGAAATACTATTTCAGCTGGCCTAAATTTTAGCAATTGTATAAGAATAGAATTTTATTCCAGAATACTTACGATTATAAAAAAGTAATTTTATTAGAATTCTAATTAATTATATTAGAAATTGCCATTTTATACTCTCTAAACCAGGGCTGGTCACTTTTGTTTTAGTTATAAATAGACAATTTTAAAAAGTGACCAACTTTTGGTAGATTATCTTGCAAAAATCTGTTTCCAGATATTTTAAACTTCTTAAACTAAAGAAGTAAATTCTGAAGTGAAAGATGTTATCAAGTCTTCCTCATAAATTGCACTTTTTATGCAGGGAGACTATGTTGGAAGAAAAACTCACCTCATGTAGAAACTTAAGAGAAGTATCTACAAAAGAATCGTCGTAAGATAATGAATATTAGAAATTTAGAGGCATATGATTGCATCTGATTTCATTTATACTTCTTTCCTTATAAGAAAATTAAAGTAGAGAGATATTATCCACATGTTTACAGCCAGCTAGGAACAGAGAAATAATGTCATCTGACTCAGAGTTTAGGGTTCTTGCTCCCACACTATTTGGAATCTCATGATTGACATGCATTCATCATATTGAGGTAGCCATAGAGTGTGAGAACATTACATAGCGTGAATAATTGCTCCTATGAAGCACTGCAACTTAGTTTCTAGATGAAAGATCATTTTGGAAGAGAATTTTTAAAGATTTCTACATATTAAACATTAAAAACTCTTCTGTGATCTATGTACAGCACATTGCAGTAGAATCTTTCTAATGGGAGAACAGCAGTAGTTTCAAGAACTTTTCTAGCTTGGTCCTATGTAATAGACATATTTCTGAATTTAGGATACTACAGAGAAGCTGAGGATTCTCAAAGATCTAATCTCAGATTCAATTTATTAAATTTATTTAATTATATTAAATTTATTTAATTAGATTCTTAGATTTAATCATAGAACTGGCTTTGATTCTTTGATTTGAATTAAAATGGTCCTGTAGACATAATTTTTTTTATTTGTGTTTAATTCAGTGCTGAACAGTTGTAGAAACGAAGCCATTGCAGGTGGCGTGACCTGGTATTAGAAACTGAAGGGAGCATTATTAGAACGACAATAATAAATCCGTAAAATAGATGTGACAATGATAAGTAGAATGACATAGAAAGCACAATACGCACAAAAGATAGATGAATACTACATAGTGTTTGAAAGGGTACAAAATTTGACTCAAAAGAAACTTGTTCATATTACTTACTCATATTCGAACCTCTAGCTTGCCTTTCATAAATTCCACAGACCTCAGTTTTCCCATCCATAAAAAAGAAATAATTATGATGAACCCATAGAGATGAGGTTGAAAGGAAATAATATATTTGGAGATGCTGCAATACAGTGGCAAGATCACCCTGTAAAATAAGTAAGGAAGCATTGGATACAAAGGAGCAAGTTCTAGGTATAAGAATGAGTTCTTTGAAGTAACCAAGTGCTGAAGAGTGATGTCCCTTGGAAAGAATGGGTGTTTATTTTTATCTTAAGTACACTGTAGAGGAATTTGTAATATGCTTCAGGAAACTTCATGTGTCAAAGCGCATTTTGTTTTCAGGTGTTCCCATGGTGGTACTGCTTCAGCAGTTTTAAGTAGTTTGGAATTAGATATAAACATGCTGCAAATAACCTAACACTGACATTTACTTAAAAAAAATGAACACTTTTCAGCCAGGTGCTTTCCAAATGTATATCCTGTGAGGAAAGTCTATATCCCACAGAGAAAGAAAAATGATTTGGTTTTCATTATTCTGAAGTATGACCAAATTAAGCATGGTACATACATAGAAATTCTTCATTAATATTTTATCTATAGGAGTGAGAAAAGTAAAAATTTTACATATGTGGTTAAAAACTGAGACTTCATTTTTCTAAGCCTAACGTCAATAGCTTTTTCCGTTAAGGGCCAGATAGTAAATATTTTAGGGTCTGTGGGCCATACGGTTTCTGTCACAAATGCCACCAATACTCCACTCTGCCACTAAAGCATGAAGGCAGCTATAGACAATGTTTAAATAAATAGACATGGCTGCGTTTTAATAAAACTTTATTTTTGCAAACACATAACAAGTCATGAGATAATCATTGCCATAAGGCCTTAGTAACTGTTAACAATATTTCTTAAAGGTTTTTTTTTCTAGTTTTGTGTGTGCATGTGTAAAAAAATTGTATCATGTACGTTATAAACAGTCTGTAACAAAATCAAAATGATTGTTATTTTAAAACTAGATATAGAAGAATGCAGGCCTATTATGTCATGAAGTGATTGTTATTAAATAAGATTGGTCCTTTCACTAAAAGAGAAAATCTTTAGAAGTAAAGTCTTCAAGCAAAGAACTGGAGATGCTTGAATTAGATATTAAGTAACAGTCTGATAAAGAGCAGAGATATTTCATTTCATTTAGTGCTGACATTTAATTTAAAATATGTTAATGCTAGTAAAGACACTTTGCTGTATTTTAATTTCAGGCATAAATGTCCACCTAAAATAGACTATTTCCATTGAATCATACATTTTAAATGTGATACTTATTCTTGTATTTCAGAGAGAAAATGATAAATATTCTAGTGATCTAACGCTCATAAATTTGATTAATAATTAATTTTTTCCTCAAATTTGGGAATAGTTTTTCTTTTGTGATAGTCATTTCTGAGGATAAATCTTTCATTATCATGCATTATCTCCTAAATTTCTGTAATTAGTTTTTCAAATTACTATTTTGTTTTAAAACCAGAAATGCAAATACAAATGGGTCATTTTTTTTAAGAAATTTAAAATTTTATATCATTTTTCTGGGAAGAAAGTTAGTAGAAACCTATGCAAAAGGTTGAAGACTTTAAAATTTACCCAAACTATTCAGTAATTATTGTAAAGGTTATTGATTGATTAGCTGGTTGATTGATGTGCTGTTTGTAATTATAAAGATTTAAAAATTCTCTATGCCTATCAAGAGTTAAAGGAGAAAATTGGAAATGAATTCACTTTGAATTTCCTGTTTTGTTGTGTTTTTTTCTATTAGGAATTAGAATTCACCTATAAAGGTGATGGCTTGAAAAACTGTTATAAAACCAGACAGGAAGCTAAACTTGTTGATTCATTTGTGAAATGTAACCAGTTATCTAAATAATCATCTATTTTATATTCTAATTGATATTTTAATATTTTGAGGCTTAAGACTAGTAAATTGTGTTTATTCAGGTCATTGCATTCATAAAGTTTTAAATTTTAGTGTATTGTGAAAAATAAATTGATGAAATATATAACAGACTTCTAATCTATGATACATTTGGATCATCTTTTAAATTAGTCATTATTTTTTGCTTGGGAATTTTACATAACCATTGAATAAATATATTGTCTTAAATTTCTTCTGCACTTTAAAAGGTGGGTGTTCAGAAGTGCCTATTTTGACAATTTATATGAGTATAATGATGGTAAGTAATTGTATGGTTAAGCATACTGCATGCATTAGAATATTTGATAATAAATGGCCTATGATTACCTTTTTATGTTATTGGTTAAAGGAAAAATCTAGTTATTAGAGTTATATATAAGGTTCAGCATATTAAAATAATTTAACATTAACGTATAGAAAGGTGGAAGTGCAGATTCTTTCAAAGAATCATCTTGTTATTAGGGGTGATAACAGTTTTATTTTTGCTTAGTATGTAACAATAATTTTAAAAAGTATTTTCAAGGCAAGTTATGTTAATTTCTTATCAACTGATTTCCAAAAGTATTGAGATGGTTCATTATTTTTCTCCATTATCTCAGAGAAGCAGCACAGCAACTGACTGGTGCTGGCAGGCTCTGGGAAGTGTCATTGTTCTATAATGAATTGGTTGTGTGATGGACAAACCTATGAAAGTCACTTAGCTGCAGTTTCTCTGCTTAAAAAAAAAATTGGACAATAACTCCACTGTGTCTCCTACAGCAATTGAGAAGAATGAATAATAAACATTAATACAACTGTATTTGTATACTGTTTTGTAGATCCTAATATAAGATAGCATATTCCAAATTTCCCAGTGCAGAATTTACACAATGACATTTAAACATACATTTAGATTCAATGCAGCATAGTTTCAAACTTTTCCATAATAGCTAAGTAATTTAGATAAAAAATGGGTTGGAACCTAAATAATTCAATTTGTAAAAATTTATTTTTGCTTATTAGCAAGTTCTTCAAATTTAATAAAATATGACTTTAAGGAAATGTATTTATCAGAAGACTCAGCATTCATAAAGATAGTAAATAAAATAATATCACGAGGCTATCTCCCTCCATTTCTTCTTTCTCTTTCTCTTCATATGTTGAGAATATTAGAGGAATATATTCGCCAGAATTGTAATGAATTTTCACTGGCCACATATAACCTTTGAATTCTTAGTCCTGGAGGCCCAATTGCAGAGAATCCAGTTTTAGATATTCTTTCCAGTGGGAAAATCCTTCAATATTCTTAATAGAGATGGAACAAGAGCACAGGAGGAAGAAAACAAAGAAAAGTCTCCAGAGATAAAAAGTCTGGCTGAGAGATAGCAAAAAAGTAAAAAAGAATAGAACTCCAAACTTACTCTACCACCACCACTGGAATAAAAAGGGAAGACTGGGTGTTGGTTGGGGTAAGATGAGGAGGCTGACCACAGTGAAGAGAACGGGTGAATTAAAGATGTTGGAGTTAGCAATCCTTAAGTATGTTTTGATTTCTTTCCTAAGACATGAACTCATAGGATAAAACTATGGCATTGCCAAGGAGAAAGGACATCTGGCATTCAGTGACACCTTGGTTGGCCCTGGAATTCAAGATTCAGGAAATATATAAAGGGGATATGTAACATTCTTATTTTTATGTGCTTTAATAGATAACAAATAGCACTCATTTTACCTTTTGATTATTTCAATTTTCTTTGTTCTTGTCAAGGATGATTTTCTTCAAGATTCATAAATTACATAATTAAATTCTGGCACATAAGTTATTATTAAAATTATCAATGTCATTTAAAGGAGTTAACATTTGCAAGAGATTTTAATATACAGCCAGATCACTTTTCCAGATCACTTTAAAAAAAATCTGTCATCCTCATTAAGTGGTACACTTAAAATTTTTGCTTATAAGATGTATTTGTTCTGGTCCTCCCATTTTTATTAATAATTTAAAGGAATGCTGGTTTTTGCTCACTGTGGTAAGAATATCCCATGTTTTTATTATGCCTTTAGTACCAAAACACAAATGTCGACCACACTCTACTTGTATAAAATGTATTATTTTGAAAACCACTGATAAATACAGTTATTGCCATACTTCATGCACTTTAAAAATTCCAAAGCCATAGGTGCTGTCAGATAACTTTATAAGTGGTGGCTTAAAATGCTGTTGCCTACTTCAGCAATGTAAAAAGAACCACACCATATATTCTGCTGAAAGCAAAACTATCAGAAGCAATGTCGGTATGAAAAGGCTTCAAGTGAATTATTCACCTCTTAACACTCCCTTGTGTTGAGTCTGCTGCAAACAGAATGCTTGTTATCAATGTGAAAAGCAATGCCTTTGAATTAAGGGAAAAGTTCAACTTGTTTTCCTTTGTTTTCGACCTAGTGACATCAATGTAGGCAATCAATCTTGTGTCCCTAATTCAAAATGATTTTTCAGAACTCCACTTCCTTGTACCCCTGAATTAGGAAAACACTGAACATCTAAATTTAACTGGATTTATGATTATATAATTTAACACCAAACCTAGAACCATTTACTTTTAGGTAAAATACTGTTTTGTTCACTACACATCCAACCCCAAATTATAATACTTTGTAAGAGGTAAGTTGCTCTCTTAATGACTTGGAAGAGTCAAAGACATACTTATATCATTTTTAAATATAAGTCTTTTTCTAGATTGCTACATCTAGAACTGAAACCTGCATGTTTATAGTGTAATCAATGAGAAATCCTTTTTATATTTGTCATAACTCTTTACTCTCTAGTATATTATAAATTTATAAAAATGATGTTGATGTAAGTAAAGCTTTTACAGATATATACAAAGAATAAATTTAATATTATATACAGTAATTGAAGCAAATGCTTCTAGAACATGATGCAAAATGCTGCATCTTTTCTTCCTTAGTGTGTAATCTATTGCCAGTCCCATTCAGTGTATTTTTAGTTGAAAATACTATGGTTTTTATTTTTGAAGTTCCATTTGAATCTTTTTTATTCTTCTATTTCTTCAATTTTGTATTTTCATCTTCTATCTCTCTCCTTCAAGATCAAAATTAATGCAAGGCAAGGGGAGTACTTAGGGCACAAAATTTAAGGAGACATTCTTAGGGTCCTGCTTTTACATTCCTGAGCACATTTTAAATATTTCGAATAGATTTTTAAGGTCTTTATCCGTTAATTCCATCATCTCTCTCATTCCTGGGTCTATTTTTATTTATTTTTCTCCCAGGTGAGGTTTATATTTTCCTGGTTTGTTACATGCCTTGTAATTCCTGATTGGATCTCAGATATGGTGAATTTGACATTGATGAATGCTGGATTTTTCGATACTACCTATGTTCTGAGCTAAATGTATGTATCTGTGAAATAAATGTAGTAACTGAGCTGAATAGCGGACTCCATTCCAAAGGTCTCCTGTTTGGTAAAGAAATAGAGAAAGGCAAGAAGGACATCAAGAATGCTAACAGTTTAATTCACTGCCTCATGTGTCCCCACTCCCGTCACTCTGGAAACGCCAGAGCTGTTTGGTGTATCAAAATTGTTTCCTTCATAGGAAATTTCCTGACTGTCCCATGACTCTATAATGGGTAGTAGAAGATAATAACGGCTGATTATCACCAAAGTTGTTTATATATTTAATTATCTGAATGTGATTAAATTAATCACAGATTGATTTCTAGGAACATTTACTTAAATGGTATGTATCATGGTGAAAAATTGACCATAGAATCTAGTTTCTTAATGCTCACATTATTCATTACTCTTCTCTCTTCCTTTGCAGGGATACATTTGAAGATTAGTATTCTGTTTTTTGTTTTTTTTCCCTTAGAAATTCATTAGAAATAAGGCTCAAAATTATGGAGTCTTTATTTATTTCATTCCACAGGTGTCTCATTTTATAAAAATCCAAGTATGTTGTTTTAAAATTTATTGTATATTTGTCCAGTTATCATTATTTCATGATCACTACAAAATCTTAAAAATTAAAAAGTGGTAATGAGAATTGTATTATATAACTAAGAAATTTTCATACCTTATCTCACATAAAACATACAATCCCACATTTTAAATAGTATTATCCCAATTTTACTGCCAAATTGTAAAAGTATTTTGACAATATTTTGCTTACACTTTGGTACAGCTCAGATGCCAATCATTTTGTATTACATGTCTTTTGAGTCTTTGTATTCTATTAACTTACTTTGAAAGATAGAATCAACTTTACAAGGCATTTCTGAAAGTAAAAAATTCACCATTTCCGAATATGGATCCCAGTTCTCCATGATCTAGTCACGGGTGTTTCCTGTGTTAAGAGGAGAAGCTGCTCCTTTGCAATGAATGTAGTCTGAAATTTTTATTTAAAGGTTTTATTTTATGGCTGGGTAAATGGGAGCTGCACACAAGAAAAGAATCTTTGACAGAAATAAAAGTTGATGGACAATTGGGTTGGTTCCATGTCTTTGCAATTGTGAGGGAGGGGGTGAGGGATACAAATCTATTTATTGGGTACAACGTACACTATTCTGGTGACTGGTACACTGAAAGCCCTAACTTCGGCATGATACAATTCATCCATGTAACAAAAAACACTTATACTCCCTAAATTTTTTGAAATAAAAAATGTTTTTCCAAAAAAAAAAAGGAAATATGAAAGAAAAATTAAGCTAAATAATTCATATTTAAGATGACTATCTTACAGAGTTGCTGCTTGGGTTGTTGTTGTGATTAAATAGATCTTTACATCCAAATCCATTTGTATTCTGTCCAAATGAATATGGGCTTTCTACATAGGTTTTAGAAGTTGGCTCAGTCTCTTTTTAAAAGACAAGTTCAGAAACACATTTTATTGAGGAACATTTAATAAAATAACTTTTTATAATTATTTTTTTATGAAACAGAAAACTCCTCAGAATATTTGTGACACAGATAATGTAAATATATTTTGGCGTTAATATTTATTTTTTTAAATTAGCATACAATAAGGTCAAACTTTTTTGAGGCATATAGTTTTATGAATTTTTAGATGTGTACAGTTTCATGAAACAAGCAAGATACTAAACTGTTCTGTCACCCTAAAAAGTTTCCTTATATTATCACCGTCACACTTTTCCTTCACCTTTAACCCCTGCCAACCACTGATCTGTTTTCTGGAATAATAGTTTTGTTTTTTTGAGTGGTCTTATATATATAACTATACAGCATGAAGTTTTTTGAGACTAGCTCTTTTCACTCAAAATAATGCTTTGGAGATACATCCAAGTTGTTGCATCAATTGTTCATTTTTTTATTGTTAGAGTTTAATTGTACGTATGTTTGTTAACCTAGTGAAAGATATCTGGGCTGATTCCAAGTTTGGGGAAACATATGAATTTTTGTTTGAGTATAGTTTTCATTTTTTTAGAGTGAATCACTAGAAGTAGGATTGATGGATCATATGATACATTTATCTTTGACTTTATAAGAAACTACCAAATTGTTTTCCAGAGTAGCCATATCGTTTTTCATTCTCACCCAAGTATATGAGAACTCTAGGTGCATCCTTGTAAGCACTTACTATTGTTAATTTTAAAAATTTTATATAATCTAACAGGTACATAGTGACATTCCATTGTAATTGTAATTTGCATTTTCCTAATTGCTGATTCCAGTGAATATTTCTTCATCTGCTTATGTACCATCAATATATTCTATATGGTGAAGTGTCAAATCTTTCAAATCTTTTTTTTCTTACTGTTTAGTTTTGAAAAATTTTTATATATTCTGCATACAATGTGACATATGTTCTCAAAGGCTGTAGCTTGTTTTTAAATCCTCTCAACACTGTCTTTTGCAAAACCTACATTTATAATTTTATAAAATCCAAATTTGTTCTTCTGTGTATCGTGCTTTGGTATCATGTCTGGGAACTACCTAACACCAGGTCACAAAGATTTTCTGCTAGGTTTTATACTAAAATTGTATAGTTTCATGCTTTACATTTAGATCTATGATCCATGTTTGAGTTTTTGTGTGTGAAGTGTGAGGTGTAAGTTCGAGGTTCATTTCTATGGAATTATCTATTGAATTGTTTTTGCAGCTCTGTCAAAAATCAATTGGCCATATTTGTGTGGATCTACATCTGAACAGTCTCTTCCATTTCATTGATCTATGTGTTCATGCATTTGGCAATACTGCAGTCTTGATTAGTGTGGCTTCAATAGTAAGTCTTGTAGTAAAGTAGTGTAATTCCTTCTACTTAATTCTTCTTTTTTAAACTTATTTTAGCTGTTATGGTTCATTTATTTCTCCATATACATTTAAGAATCATCTAGTATATATTTACAGAAAATCGTGCTGGGGAATTTGCATGGAATTATGTTACATATATAGATTATTTGAGGAGAATTGACATCTTTAGTATGTGGAGTCTTCTGATCCATAAACATGATATACTTCTCCATTTATATAAGCCTTTTTGATTTATTTCATTGTTTTTATAATGTTCAGCATACAGATCCTGTACATTTTTAAAATATTTATTTACTAAGTATTTGATTTTTAGGGAGCTATTTTAAATGTACTGCTTTTGAAATTTTGGTTTCTAACAGTTCATTCTAGAATATATAAATATAATTGATTTTTGTGTGATGACATTAAATGTAGCAACCTTGCTTAATTCATTTATTAGTTCAAAGGAGTTTGGTTTGTTTTGACTATTGTCTATTTTCTGCTTAAACAATAATATTGTCTGTAAATATAATAATATTATCCGTGAACATTTTTTTTCTTCCTTTCCATTTGTTATGCCCTGTATTTATTTTTCTTACCTTATTTAACCTGTTAGGGCTTTTAGTACGATGATGAACATAAGTGGTGAGAGTGACCTCTTTGCCTGGGGGAAAAGCTTTCTCTTTTTCACCATTAAGTATGATGCCGGCTCTACATTTTTTTGTAGATGTCCTTTATAAAGTTGAGGAAATTTTCTTCTGTTCCTAGTTTGCCAAGACTTGTTATCATTAATAGACGTTGAATTTTGTGCAATACTTGATATGCTTTTAAAATTTTACTTTTAATATTTTAATAGTAAAAAAAATCTCTTTTCACTACTTTTACTATCCACCTTCAAATGAAATTCTTAAGAGCAAGTAAGTGGTCATGTTAAATTAATCTACTGACACAAATAAAGAGCTTTCCCAAATTCAGCCAACATGGTACAGTTTCACTAAGTGCTTCCCCTACCCCCACCCTTTTAAAAAATTTTAATGGATGTAGGGGTATAAGTTGAATTTCCTTACATGTATATATTGTATTGGTTTTAGTGTACCTATCACCTAATAGTGTACATGGTGCTTTCTTTTGACCTTTCTCAGAGACATTAGTATTTTTAAAATAATGATTTGTGTTTCAGAGTTCTAACAGAATGAGCAAGCTGTAGAATATGGCATATCTTAGGAATAACTTATTATTAAATACTGCTGATGAAAATGTTGACTTTGATTATCATTTAAAAATGTACTACGATTTGCTGAGTATTAGTAGAGAAATAAATAAAAGCAAATAGTCAAAACAACTATTCATATGCTGCAGCCTTTATTCACTTTAAGTGTTTGCTTGGTTGCCTGTTTATTTTCCACACAAAGGAAACTAACGAATATCTAAATTTTTATTATCTTTACCAAACAAAATAACAAAAAAACAAAATGACAAAAATGGGAAGGTACATTCAGTTTTATGTAAGTTTAGACCTGTTTTGTTATGAGCAAAAATCACTAAAAAAAAGACAACTTTTGTTTCATTTATTACTGACTTTTGAATAAATAGACCATCATACCCTAAGTTTTTAAAATGTCTACTTGAAAGCATTTATGTAACTACCCACCAATCCAAAGTACATATCATTTTTTTAATGCTAGACAAATTGTATGTTTTTTGAAATAATAGCTAAAAGTTACTGTGTTCAAATTGAGTTTGAGGAGAAAACATTACAGTGATTAGTTTGTATGAAAGAGGATAAGGTTTTCAAGAATTGTAAATATTCGTATTTAATTACTCTGTTGAAACCTAAAAGGTTACAGGTGTCTAACCTCAAATTTTACTTTCTTCCAAGATTTAAAATTTAAGAAGTACAGATGTATAAGGTATAACTCAATTTTGGAGTATAGTGTTATAAAATATACGAAAGCTCTTCTACTTCCAAATTACCTGATGCTGTGGTACATACGGCATTTTTTTCTCTTTCATTTTTCTATGTAAATACTGTTATTTCATATTCAGATTATTTTAAATGAGTTTTTAGACACCCTGGAGCCTAGATAATGAAAATGTTACTTTCTATATTGAAAATATAGTATTTTTTTTAAAGTAGTGAATTAGTTATATGTTTGTTAAAGGCCAAATGACTATTTCATTATGGTAATTATAGACACACAATCTCTCACATTCCTATGTACTCTAACGGATGAGTGCAGGCATTATTAGTGAACTTCCGATGCGCTGCTACTAATGAATTTGAAAACTTGTAAAATTATACATTGTGAAATTGTATAATTATAAACCAACTTCTTTCTTTTTTTGCATTTCTTTTTACCTGCCTCCACTCTGCTTCCTCCTCTTTCATGTATGTTTGGGCTTCTCTCTCCCACCTTCTCTCTTTCTCTGTATTTTTCTCTTGCTTTTCCCTCTGCTTTTATTTTTCTTCTCTTTCTTTCCCTCCCAAAATCCTTTATCTTTTCCTTTCTTCTTGTTTTTCTGTCTTCATCAAAACAAGACTTGGTAGCAATACCACTGCCCAGTGCTCACCAAACACTCTGATACATAAATACGTGTGCAAGTGTGCACACATACACACGTGTGTATATATATATATAAAATCTTATATCTATATAAAATATATATACTTGTGGGTATCTATACAAACTCTTTAACAGCTCTTCAATCAATAAGAAAATGATTTTATTTTTTAGTTTAAGTCTCTTATTGAAACTGCTTAGAACTTTAATAATATGCTAACATTTTTGGATACTGTCTGTATTAAGACAGGAGAAGGAAAGTTTTTCATTCTATTTCCTTGTGTATAAGTGAACAGGGATCTATATCCTATGAGGCTCCACCTATTATAACCATAAAATCACAAGTTATATAAGTTACTTATAATAGTGCTTGTATTTTCTCACTAGAGTATCCAATTTCACATTACATTTCACTCTGTTCTTGATACCTAGGGTTCTCTTTTCCTGAAGTGTTCTAAGACACTCACGCTGAGCTTCTAACTGACAGCAATAATGTCTTGGATACACGTTTTTGACCAATTCAAAGGGAGAACTAGATCTTTTTAAGTTAAAATGTGAAGTTTCTAAGGAACTATAATAGTTTTAAAAATTTGTGAAATTCTTTGGCAAACAATTTGGCTGCTGTTATTGGTTACTGCAATTAATTTTACTGGAAGTTATTCTTAAAAATTGATAGTTTGTCATTATGGAAATAAAAATTAAGATGCTCCACTGAATCTAGAAACTAGTAATGTCTGCTATTAACTACCAGTTAAAGATGGTGAGGAGTGGGCAATGAATCCGCTTTGCTCATCTTCATATTTGCATGTAGTTTGATAAAGGTCATTTGGACAAAAGAAAAATTATACATTAAAAAAATTGACGGAGTTTTTCCTGCCTCCAAACTTGACAATGAAACAAACTTATGTAATACTTTCAGCTATTATCTTAGCATGTCTTTTTTCTTCCCCCAGTAATTGTTCACAAAGCCAAATACTTTAAATTATGACATGGGAAGAAAAAGAGCATTCTTATTGTAAATCAGCCTTATTTATAAAGAAAGCACATATTGCACTACATTAAGCCTTACCTTGGGCCCTCTGCTTCATGACTTGCATGCTCCCTGTGTCACTGATACTTGTATGCTGGATGAACTTGTACAAACCCATAGCTGCTTCAGAGTATAATGGCGTGATATGAAGTGATGCAGAAAACAGGAGAAGCTTTGTCACTGAGTCAGCTGCAAGAAGAAGTAATGTGTATGAATGTACAGTATAGGGAAATCTATGAAAGATCCAGTCTCTTTCTCCCAAAAGACTCTGTTCCATGATACAAGGAGAATTCAGTTCTTTTTTGGCAGACCTCCAGGTCAGTTTGGAAGCAGTAAAAACAACCACAAAAACAAGCCTGGTTTCTCAATGTCTTTACTCTCAATGCTTTAAGTAACATTTTTTTCTTATTTGTATTTTACTTTGTTTTTAATAACTAGAAAGTAATACCCATTTCCATTGGATTGTTTGAATATCATTTCCATACTTGGGATGAAGCTGAAGATGAATTACAGAGATGAGCTCGACCATATGTAATATGCTTGCATCTGTTACTGATAACATTTGAAGGAAAGGCTCTGTATCTCTTAATTGAGGAGTGGATGACTTTAAATGATATTACATCAGGAAGGGCATATAATCCCAGCAGATGATTTAATTATGTTTAAAAATGACTATTATTAAATAATTCACACTTTTAATATGGAGAAATTAGGTCATTTTCTCACTCCTCCCACAAATATTCAATCTTAATATCTAAGTAATGAAACAACACAGACAGTGTTATCCATCAAGGTACTAAAAGAGCATGCCAGTTATGACAGGCTCATTGTTTACTTTAACAGGTAATTTGTGGACCGGAATCATTTAATTGTTCTGAGTACATAATTACATGTCAGCAATTTCCAATTTAATTAAAATGTACAAATCTGAAGATTAAGGGAATTTTTGAATTATTAATCATTTTTCCACTAGGAAATCTTGTTGCTCTGCAGGAGATTTGTCCAGTGTACAACTATACGTATTTTTTTCCTTCTCTTTCACAGACAGACAATTTTCCCGCAGAGCCCAATTACATGGGCAGCAGGCAGCAGTTTGTTCAAAGGTAAGGCCTATTAAATAACTTTCTCAGCTTCCCCATTTGCATTCATGTCAAAATTGCTTTGCAAGAGACTACACTTCAGATTCAAACTGGTAGAGACAACACTTTCTCTTCTTTTTCTTTATATGTATTTCAGTAGCTCCACGTTTAAGGACCCAGAAAGAGCCAGCCTGAGAGACAGTGGGCACGGGGACAGTGATCAGGCTGACAGTGACCAAGACACTAACAAAGGCTCCTGCTGTGACATGTCTGTTAGGGAGGCACTCAAGATGAAAACTACTTCAACTAAAAGCCAACCACTTGAACAAGGTGAGTGAAGTCTTCCAATGCTTACAAATTATAAAGCTTAAGCAATCATTATAAACCTGTTAGTACTAGAGTTGCAGTTTATCACGGTGGAATGGACTATTGATAATATATCAAAGAAACAGCAAATCCTGAGATCGCCCCAGACAAAAAGCAACTATTCAACATCACAGTCACAACCGAAAAAGGAAAGCTGTGGGTATCAGTCTTTAATCTTCTTAAAATAAGAACTTGACCAAAGTCACTTGATTGTTCTTATTTAGTGGACATTTCCTAACTTTTCCTGTTTTGAATTTTGCTAACAAGGAAAGTATGGCTTATGTTAGCTAGACAGGTATATTACATTGTATTATGCTAACTTACAGTATTAAATTAGTAAATTCAACACTTTTTACCTAAAATGAAAACTTGATTGGAATTTTATAGCTCTTAGCAGTGTTGGTTTATTTTTAGTTTGGATTTTAGCTTCAAATCAGTTTTTCAAGGGAGTCAATTAATAGTTAAACGATAGATTTTGTTTCTTCTTTTGATTTACATCTAAGTCCTCATGAATACCAAGCACGAATTTGTTTACTAATAAGAGATAATGAAGAAATATGTCTTAATAAATACATATTCTTTCTAAAATTCTATCTCTAATTTATTCATTTTATGTGGATTTTTATTAATTTAGATGTTTTTATTGTTTCAAATACAATGAAATATTTGCTGATGATCCATACAAAGAAAATTAAGCTACTCTTATATGTAAGACTTAGAGAATGAATAGATGTTTTATGTTCTATTGTAAAATATGAAAAGAACTGTTATATACATCAGATTTTAGGATTATAAATGCATTAGTTAGATTAGTGGATATATTAGTCTTAGAAATATTGATAGCATTTAACTATATTTTATATTTTTTATTTCAGTTGTTTTTGAATGAGAAACTGTATTTAAACTATGTGAACATAGCTTATAAGTCCTTTTTTCATTGATGATTTATATAAAGTAAATTTTTGCCTATTGTACACGTAGGCCTATCTTACATGGATCAGCAGATATAGTATTATTAATTTTTTTGTCATGTTAAAATATTAATACAAACTTACAACATCCATGTATAAAAATATGTATCTTTATATATACTTATTTACATATATACAAAATAAATATGTATATTCAGTATAAAATATATATTAACATTTCTGCACTGAATGTAATTATGCCAAATTTATTTTAAAATTTACTTCACAAAAAGCCTTGTTTCCTAAGTAATAAGTGCTAAACTGATGACTTTTTTCCTGATCTTTTACCACAGCAACTTTTTGTGTGACGATGCAGTATTGTTTTTAAAATCATTATTAACAGAAGCAATTTAAACGCTTATCCAATATTCACATTTCCTGCAAATTTGGACGTTTACTTTGAAGTGACTTAATTGGTCATGATGGGTTGTGGCTCTGTGATATTATAACATACATGTATCTTTGAGACACATTTTAAATAATAGGGTTTTTGCATCTTGATATGTAAATACTTGACATGAGACAGACACATCTATGTGTATAATACATAAAGTACTTGATAGATAATTCACTGGCTACTACTTACAAAGCTGCTTAGAATAAGTAAAGAGTTTTTCACATTTTTATGAGAAACTTTGTTAATCCAAAAAAACAAACAAAACAAATGAACAATGAACACATAAACAAAAACAACCTGCTGTTCATATTAACTCTTTAATTCCTTTTCATCCACTAACTGAGTAGTGTATTTGATGTATTTTCTCCTATAGAAAAAGGAAGTGGTCTCATTTACTGTATGAAAATGCAACTTATACTGAAAAGCTATTTTTTTCAATTTAGATATTAAAAAGTAATGCCTTAGGAAGATTTATCATTCTTAAAAGAATGCCAGAGTTACCATATACTTTAATTAATATTACACATAAAATAATTGCTAGTCTAGGGGTAAGAATGCCAATAGAAATATCTCCTATAAAGTAGGTAGTTTCCACACATACCTATTAGCAAATATGGGAAAATTATTGAGACTCTAGAAGGTACACTTAGGTAGTTTATGAGTTATGTAGTCAAGAAAGACTGTCTTTCACTTTAAAGCATGACCTTTAAAGTTAGCTAAAATAGTATTTCATTTATTGATATATCTATTGATTTGCTTTATTCATTCATTTAATAAATATCTATTACATGCTTTGAATGTGTAAGGAGAAGTTAGATTCTTCAGGAATATCAAAAATTAATTTAACTTGGAGCCTGTCTTCAAATAACCATATGTAACTAATAGAGAGAGGAGATCTCTGTCTCTGTTTCTCCCATCCAAGTACTAACCAGGCCCCACCCTCCTTAGCAGCCAAGATCAGACAGGAGTGGGCATGTTCAGGGTGGTATGGCCGTAACCACCTCTATCTCTGTTTCTATCTCATGCTTTCTCTCTCAGCTTTCATCTATCGCTGTTATTTATTTCTGTATCCATCATTCTCCATCATCTAAATCAATTATTCTGTTTGTCTTTCTGTTTTCCAAGCATCTATGTATCTATGTTTATATCTATCTGTCTACCTACCTAGATTTGGGGGAGGGGACTAGAATTTATTGAGTTCTTACCACTGACTGTAAAAAGCGCAAACTTTATTCCAACATTAGCTTTTTTAAACTGAAAAACCTAAAAAAGGTTTTATTTTTATCTTACATATAAGAAAACTGAAATAATTTGAAATTTATTAACCTGCACAGCAGGTTGGAGTTTAATCCTAGGTAGACATGCCAAAACTTTTGTCTTTTATACACAACTTTGTCTCCAAATGGGAGAATTTGCCTCAAATAACCATTTTGCTTCATTTCTATGATAACATATGAAATAAACATCGAAAAGTAAGTTAACACCTGAGTTAATGTGTGAAAACCATGGCAGAGAAGATCAAAATAGCTCCTATACATTGACTGCATGACTGCTTGTAATTTGCTCAGCACTTAAAACATATTATTCTATTTAATTTTTGTTTCATTTATAGGATAGGTAAGTACTGTTTCTCTCACATTTAATGGTATTAAGTGACTTTTTAAATGTTCCTCATTTATAAGTATTGAAGGCAGTATTAGAAGTAACAAAAAAAAAGGCCTTCAAAGCCTACTCTTTTAAACAGTGCTTTATATTAGTCACATAATGAGCACTTTCCTCAGAAATAATTTTTAAATGTTGAAGAAGTAAGCAGCTATTGTCTCGGTCAATATATTCTGTTAATTTATTTGAAAAACATTGTAAGAGGAAATGCCATCATTTAGTCAGTACACACATGTAAAGAACAACTCTATAAATGGCAGATGATGATAAGCAAATCCAAATAATTTCCTTGTAGATTTCAAATATTAAACCCTAATTTTAATACCTTTAAAAATATTCTATGAAACAAAAGTAAATTTCCTCTTAGGAGAAAGAACCTAAAAGCTAAGTGAAAGGAAACCTGTGTATAAATCTTTTTCTCTTACTAAAAATGCATAGCAGTGCCTTACACAGAATTCAATTAAAAATCTGTAGCAGATTATATTTTACATTTTTGTATAAATTTAGTCAGATTGTTTTCCTATTTAAATGATCTCATATTAAAATATTTTATTTTTAAATTGCAATATTTCTTTAATTTAGAAATGAAAATCTATTCCAAAAATAATCTTCATATTTTCAATGATACTTTCTTTGCCAATTATGGTTTTCCTTTGGAAATGACTTGGGACTTTTGAGATTTTATTTTATTAGCACAAATGTTACTTTGTTTTTCCTCTTTTGTGCAGTTAAATTTTTTCCATTTTTTCTGTTCCTGATATTTGTGTATTTTCGCTACCATCAGTTTAATCATCCCAAATACATAGCACTGGTAATATATTGCCCATTACTTTAGTAAAGATAGTTGAAAGGATTCAGCATCCAATTGAAAATGTGATGTACCTTACTACAGCTTAAGATAGATTTAAGGATTTTAGGTTAACAAATCCTCTAGTAGAAAGAGGTTATTTTAGTTTCTTTTAGTAGGATGAAAAAAAAATTCAAAGAATGTACTTAGCTTCTTTCCATTTGCATTTTTTGTGCCCTGCTTCTCTGTTAGTTAGATTCTCTCTACAGTCACTTACCAAATATTATAGGTAGGTAGGTGGTAGATAGATGGATAAAACAATCCAAATGTTTTGGAAGTTGCATGATATCATAATAGCACATTACTTAACAAGACAGGTAAATCCATACTTCTACCTAACAAGTCATTGTTTATCAAAAAATGACAAAATGCATTGAAAATTGACTAAAATACATTTGTTCTTATTTTGGAATACGTAAAACTGATTTATATTAAAAACTAATAAAATGCATATAATGTTATTTCTGTAAAGAAGAGACACATATAGTTTTATAAAGAATAAAAAATCTTTGAAGAGTTTTTGAAACTAACCTCTTATGCCTCAGAGCACTATTCACATGTTATCTTCTTTATAGAAGCAATGTACCTTTGAATTTCTATACATTAGAAGCCCTATAAATTATTTTGATTGTTAGCAATAACTTCTATTTCATAAAAAGATTTACAAAGCATTCCTTAAAATTCAGTAGTCACCATTGATTCCTAAATAAATGCGTGCGGTTTTCGTAAATGGTCACCAGCAATTTCTCTGAGCTCCTTATTGATAACCAAGTAACAGTTCTCAATTGTCCAAAGATAATCAGTCTTCTGGTATCTTTATAATTGACTGAAACTAAGTTCTTGAAGCCTGAAGCTAGTAGAATAGAACTGTACATTGTAATTCTATTGACAATCTGTGCCAGGGGTGGCCGTAGAAGCATGACCATGTATAACACCCCTGTTGGGTGGCCAACTGTCAGTCCCTTCCCCTGTGACTGGATTCAAGGACTTTTCTGCTTCCCAGGAGTTGCTCCATTCAAATTCTTTCTCATTTTCCATTTTATTTAAATGCCTTGTAATTTCTATTTTTCTATTCAATTCTACGACTCCCCTGTCCTCTTTCTACTGGTAGAAAATCTCACTTACTAAGTTACATTCTGAGTTAAAAAATTTCACAATGAAATCCCTGATTAAATCTAATTTTTAAAAATCCATGGAAAACCAAGAATATTAAAAATACCACATTACTTCAGTTTGCTTTAGTGAATTCCAGTTTTAAAACTAAATTGCATTATTAAGGATTCCCTTCCTTCTTCCTAGAGAACACCCTGGAAAACTACAGAAACTAAAGCTAATGGATTTTTTGTTTGTTTGTTTATTTCTTTAAGTCAATATTTGAATTTTGCTGTGAGCCTCAACATCAAAACAGGCTTAGGCTAATTTAAGTGACTGCAGTTCTGTTATATGATTTCAGAGTTTGGTGGAATCACTGAATCTCACTCCCTCAAATCTCCCTTCCTAATTCTCTGTGTAACGATGGCAATTTCATCATTTTTTTAAATTATGTCTCAAAAGGAAACAGTTCAGGAAGATTTCCACACCCTGTATTTTACCGTGAAAGACGTATTTAAGAAAGCTGTAGTAGGGAAATGGGAGAATGGAAGTTAAAGCTCTTGCCCTCCGGGGTGTGTATAGAACCACACATGCAGATTTGGAGAGGAGGTTACTGAGCCAGAGGATTAAGGTGCTGAACACAAACTCGACCTACTTTACAATTTCCCCTAGAACCGACCCTGAATAGGAAAGTAGCAGGATAGTACAGTACTTTTATATTCTGAAGCTTCTGTTCTGTGTTCTCTGTTCTGTGTTGCGGTTACTGCAGTTCAACTCTTCCAACCAAGCAGTCTCTTTTCCCAAACCTCCCATGACAGGCAACAGCAAAACCCCTTCTGTATAAGCAAGAATACGAAGGTGATGACTGTGTCCGTCCTCTTAACAGTCATCTGCCAATCACTGAGGATAATTTTTTAAAAAATGCTGCCATAAACTTTTCAGTAGTAAATTTGTCTTAGCAAGGACATGGCAAATTACTGTCACATATGGGGAAAAGGAAGGGACTACTAAATATTTAATGCCAGTAAAAATCATTTACAAATTTTTAAAGGCACTGTTGCTTTATGATTTACACAGCTGGCATTTAAGAAACTGTAGTATTTGCCAGGACTTCCTATTATTTTCAAGCCCTGTAAGTTTTTACTAGAATGCATTTATCTAATAGCACTTCATTGTCAATATGCCCACCGTCCCATGCTGTCTTTTATGACTTTCAGAATTCATCTGGCTTTACATTTTCTGGATAAAGTATTCCCCAAATTGTGAGCAGCTTCGCTTTATTTTTGCATATTAAACTTTGCAACTGTCCGACACTTCACCTACCTTTAAAAGTTTCAATGACATCTCTTTTTCACATGTGCAAACATCTGTTTCTAGATTCCAGCAGCTGTTATCATAAAAATAGAGATTTTATCACCCTCACATTTTTTTGCTTATTTTAAAGCCTCCTGACAAATGTTGCAGGATTTACTATAGACTCAATGTAATTTTAAGTATGTCTTGCTTTAGTAAGCACAGCGATGACTTTTGCTAAAACATTTCAATTAGGGAATGTTGGGAGTCTTTCCCAAAGTCCCAAAAGGGTACCCTCTCCTGCCTTAGAATTATTGTCTCTCACAGTATCCCAACAAACTAATGGATTTTTACTTTTTTTTAGTTTCTTATAATGAAAATATTTTTTACTTTTTATAAATAAAATCCTGTATTAATATTAAGTACACTTTTCTGAAACTTGGAGTATGCCCATAAACTAAGAAAATTCAGAATAGATATTAGCTCATCAGTTAATTAAGAACTATAAGAAAATAATTTTGTTAATTTAATAGGTCTAAACTTCGCCGAGATATTTTCTATTACTACACTTTAACAGCATGTTCCAATATTAGAAGTCCTCTGTTCTTTTGAAAACCATATTACAAAACATTAGGGTAAGAAGAAATCTTAAAGTATAACTCCTCCATTTTATAGGTAGGAGAACAGACAGATTCTGTAGTCTTCAAGTTAGTGGCAGAGGAAATACTAGTTCTAGTTTTACAGTTTTCCAGTCTAGAGTTCTTTTCATCCTATGATGCTATTCCTGTAACTTACAATAGAGACCTCAAAGTCTCCAAACAGGCACATCAGATCTGTGGCAGCACCATATGTTTCCTTATCTGAAGGTAATCTGAAAATGTAAGTAGTCATGTTTGAGAGCTTGACTCTTGATTCTTTGCCACATACTGAATAAAAGCTCCGAAAGATAAATAAAATGTATCATCCCAGATGTAGTCATTGACACTACTTTTTTTTTTTTTATCACCAAGCACTGGGTTGTACATATTTCTTCAATATGTACACAATAGCTGCACTTCTCCTAACTCTTGGTTTTTGATACCTTCCTTATTGTACTAAGGAATGGGGATTGCAAGAGAGCTTTGCATTCATTTCTTTATTCACTCACTCATCCTTTGTTTTTTTAAATAACCAACTGTGCCAAAGAGCACAAAGATGAGCTAAGGCACAGACTGGGTCCTCAAGGAGCTCGCACCGTGGTAAGAGAATTTGACATGTAAACTGTCAGGTCAGTGCAGTGAGACATATGTCTGCAAGATTAATGGAGTTATGACAATAAAAACCCAGCTCAGATTTAGTGGATCAAAGAAAATTCCTGGAGTATGAAACATCTGAGCAGACCCTTCTGCTCTCTTGGCAGAGTGAAGTTGGAGAAGGGAGAATGACAGGAAACTCTTAGAAGCACAGATGAAGTGGAGCAATGTATGTCAAGTTGCTGTTGGGTGCAGATAAGTAGCGATGTGTCAGACTAGGAATAGCAGATATGAGACTGGGGAGGTGGCTAGAAGCCCAGTGATGTGAAGCCTGATAGAGAGCCATTGAGGGTGCACAGGAGGTAACAGTGCAGATTTTCATTTTAAAGAGACAATTTTTTTTGGCAATGCCTAGGGAGACAGGGATACAATTAGGAAGCTTGGGAAATAGTTCAAGCAAGAGAAAATGAGGCCCAGAATAGTGAAGAGGTAACAGGAATGAACAAAGTGAAAGATTAAAAACTTATTTAGGTATATGCCACTACTTTTATAATTATAATGGATTTCTTAGTATTTTATTTGAAATTGATTTGGAGATAAGGAGTACTAGAGTAAAAATAATTATTTGATGCCCAAATAAATGGGATATCACTTGAATTATTTAATGTTTTAATTAAGTTTTTGTTGTTATCTATGTACTGATTTTTTCCAGATGACCAATACTTATACATACACTGGAATTGACTCCATACTGTGGAACATTGGAAACTGTATTCAGAGATGTTAGGAAAAAAACAAAAAAATAAATTTGGTTAACCAGATACTTGAGAAAACCTTCAAAAACAATGAGGTAGTATAAAACTTGTTGTGTTACTGAATCCTAGGATTGTGACTTGTGTAATTGAGTAGACAATGGTTTAATTTACTAAGGTGATGAAGACAGGGTAAAGTCACTGCAGTGACAACATTTGGGCAGTATAAAGAAGAGTTTAGATTTAGACATGTTAATTGGAAATGTCTCAGGCACCCATATGAAGTATCAGAAGAGGCAGCTGGCAATTACAGTTTGGCAATTAGAGAGGTCAGGCGGCATAAATTTGGAAGTCATTCGCATAGAATCACACTTAAATCCAAGTAAATTGATGAGAAAAAATATTGGGGAAGAAAGAGAATAGGGTCCAGGACAGACTCCTATAAGAATATAACATTTAGAAAGTGGGAAAAGTTCGATAATAGTTCAGTCTGCCACGAAAAATATGCAGTATGTTCTGTGGGAATTCAGAACCTGGAGACCTCTAGGTGAGTTATTTGACTGAAGCCCACAGTTTTTAGATTTCGTTTCCAGCCAAATATAACTGATAGCTGAATTAAATCAATATATCAGCTAGATAGCACTGTTTTTGTTTAAAACAAAATGATACTGAGCTGGTTCTATTTTATGGTTCACAAACTAGTTGTGAGGACAGTCTCAAATATGTGATTTGGCATCACTGACGTAAAGGTGTAACTTCTCAAACTTACTATATGAAATAAAGATTTACTTGGAACAATGTTTTGAATTTTTAACTTTCTGTTTAGTGTCTATTATGTATATGAGACTATCTTAGTTGTGATGTCGAATGTTCGTTCAATAAATATTTACTGGGTTTCTGGTATGTACCAGGCACTGTTCCAAGTGTTGAGGATTTAGTAGGAAGTAAAACAAATATTCCTGATCACATGGAGCAAATATCCCAATAAGGATGTAATCCCCTAGCAAACTTTGTCAAGAAATTTATAGTCTAGTAATGGAAATCACATGTACACTAGAACTATAGTAAAATATAGAAAACAATGTGCTGTAGGAGGTATAGAATATTGGTAATTGTTCAGTGAATATTTTATACGGGAGATTAACTTTGAGCTAGGATGCAAGGGATGAACAGGATTTTTACTTTGAGAAATAGAAGAAACTTAAACAATATATACACAACCATGGAATATGAAAAGTATGTATAATGGTTGAGGGATAATGAACTGTTTTATGTGACTAGAGGAGAATGGACAGAAAGGAGAAGAAGAGTTTTTAGTGAAAACAAGAAAGGAATGGTCAGTAAGGAAGGGGAGAAGGTAGGAAGCTATATTGTCACAGTAGCCAAAGATAGACAGGAAGAAATGTTGGTTCTTTAGAGAAATCTAAGAAAATGAGGCTCGTGAAACACGTGTACAGTCTGACAACTGACAGATCACTCTCGATTTCCATGAGAGAAATTATGGTGAAAAAGGAAAATAGATTTCAGAAGAATATACCATGCCACAGAAAGACAAATGCTGCATGAGCTCACTCATACATGAAATCTAAAAAAGTTGGTCTCATACAAGGAGAGAGTAGAATATTGTTAGTGAAAGGATATATACTCATAGATAGGAGAATAAGTTCAACAGATCTTCTCTACATCATGACGACTATAGTTAAAGATGATATATTGTTTTCTTGAAAAATGCAAACACAGTGGATATTAAGTGTTCTCCCTACAAAAATAATCACTATGTTGGGTAATATATTCTTTAATTTGCTAAATTGAGCTATTTTACCAGGTAAATATACTTCAAAATATCATGTTGTGCATGATAAACACATTTCTGAAAAAAGTATATGCCATGGAAATACAGTCAGCAGCTGCAGACAGAAAGTTCCCTGCTGTTTCAAGAGTGGCAAGTAATGGAGAAGAAAAAGAGAAGGGGGATGGGTAGCTAAGGAGGATGGTGTTATGGATGGAAATGCTTTTATTATTCAAGAACACTGAGTATCAATATACTGAGGCAAATGATCCCATTAAAAGGAGATATTGAAGGATGGGTTTAGAGAGAGTATATTCATTGGAGCATAATGGGGATAGTAGCTTTAAAGAAAATACAAACTCTTCCTCTGTAAAGGAAGGAAATGAGAAATAAATTCGAAAAGATAAACAGAGATGTAGAGGTAAAGGGAAAATAATTATCACAAGCTCAGAACAGGTGGCTCCAATCTCTACAAAGTGAAAGGCAAAGTTCATTAGTCTCTTATATCACATAAGCATTTACATTATATAAATGACACTGAGATATTTGAAAGGCCAGAGTACCTTAGGAAATTACCAAGATACTCTGTCATAAGGTATATGTCTGTCAAAAACAGATATGGCCATTATTTCATATTTATAATTGGTAAAAAACAAGAAAGAGGAACGTGTAATATGCAAACAAAATGTGTTAACATATTAAAATTAATTCCTTCTTTACTTTTCAATCTCATAGCTGTCATGAATTTTTGAAAGCTAATGTTATGATATATAGGCCTATAGTTTTTAAACCAGATTTTTTTCAGAATTAAGAATTTTTCAGATCTTAGAAATTTGATATGGTGCATTTGATATGTAGCATTCCTACTGGATTCTGTGGCAGTACCCATAACCAAACACATTAACATTTTGTAGTGAAAAATCTGAACATTCACACTAAATAGGATAAATAAATATTAATAATATAAATAGCCTTTGTCAGTTCAAGTCAGTTTTTACCACCAAATGAGTAACAAAATAACATCCAGATATGATTTTTTTTAATTTCAAAATTATGGATAAGGAATATGTAGACTTGTACTTAATTTGCATATTAGGGCTTTTCTTTCCTTAAATTCTTGACAGTAAGTTAACTGATGATGATTCAAGTAGTAGTATAATTAAAAAATATTATCTCCCCCCAAGAGAAATTTTTAACACAGTATCCTATGATATCATAATAGAATTATGCAGTTGGGGTCTTCATACTGAATATGGAAAAAATAGTCTATTACCACTGTGATAGTTTTAATATTATAAATATTTACTTTTGAAAGCTAAAAAGTAATCTAGGCATATTTAAATGTTTAGTCACAGCATAGTATCATTTTGGATAGCACTTTCAGGATTTGCAGACCAATAACTAAAGCATCCCCCACCTCTGATACTGAGTTTATTTTTGAAACAAAATACATATTTCATAGAAATTGATTTGTCTGCCCTGGATTTTATTTTCATGAGGTTTTGAAAATTCATATTGGAAGATGAAATTGTTTCATTTTGATTTTGCCCTGAGCCATTTCCTTACTAATTTGAATTATTGTGCTCATTACATAGTATTCTTTATATAGACATCTGACCTTTTACCCCTAAAATCTAACAATATTTAATTTAAAGACAGATGTCAAGAAAACCTGAGAAAATGTTAATGAATGCAGAATAACTTTGTCATACATGCAAATGTTACTCTGTTAGAAACAATAGACAATAGATTGAATCTTAAGTAAATATAAACCTGAGAACTTTTATTTTACTCATGGGATTATGTTGTGACTCTTGTTCAGGGGCAAATCTCATTACCGTTAATTAAGACACAGATAAATTAATCAGTAAATATTAGTTCAGCACTCATGTATATGACACCCTTGCCTTTACCTTCATGGTGTTTAGTCTTTGAGAACATAAATTCTCTGTCCTAGCTGTAATTCCATTAAATAAATATAAAATATGTGTAAGTAAAATTAATTCTGCTAGAGAAATTAATAGGGAATGACCTCACAAACTAGCTGAAATTTTAATAGGATCTTGAAAGTAGACTAGAACTATCAGACAAAAAATAAGTGGAGTGTACAAAAGTAGGAAAATAGCATCATCAGAGAATTAGAGATATGGCATGTCATAACATAATCTAGGAATGGAAAATAAGTAGAAATATTTTTATTAGAATATGGAATATAAGGTTGTAGTGGAGATAAATTGGACTAAAGGGATTGGTTGGAGTCAGATTATGAAGGTCCTTGAATGCCATACTAAGGACTTTAAATCTGATTTTATAGGCAGTTGAAAACTTTATTTTGAATGTGGTCACCTAATCTGATTTTTGTTTTAGAGTGATCAATTAGTGATAGACCAGAGGAGGTTGGAAATGAAAAGAGCTCAATGGCTGAACTGATCATTCATCAAGTTTCAAAAGGGCATTGGTGTGTTTAATACTTTCTCATTTTTGTATATCATAATGTCATATAATTTAATTGCGGTGCCCAAGAGTTTTTTGTTGTTGTTGTTGTTGAAATTATTCTGAGCAATAAACATAACTCAGAAGAAATACTATACAATGCAAAATATCATTTATTTCTGTTTATTGACGATGATCAAAGTTGATCTTTCCCTTTTATTTTTTTACAGCAGAGTTAACACCCTTACCTTAAATATAATTCTTAATGAAACCCTTAAAATAGTATAAATATATAACACACTGTGTTTTAACAAAGATCAGCTAGTAGTAATAGGTAATTGAAAGAAAAAAAGTTATTCAACATCTACTATGTGTCAAGCAGTGCACCAAGTATTTTTAAACAAATGTGACATCAACCTGATGATATGACTGTTATCATCTATAATAGATAAAAAAAAACCTGGGCATCAGACAACTGAAGTAACTTGTGCACACTGATGCCCTTAGCAGTGTGGCTGTTGTCTGTCTTAT
>RJWJ010006019.1:41266-64999 GCA_004363605.1 Indri indri
TTTTGTTTTTTTTTTTTTTTTTTTTTTTTTTTTTGAGACAGAGTCTCACTCTGTTGCCCAGGCTAGAGTGCAGTGGTGTCAGCCTAGCTCACAGCAACCTCAAACTCCTGGGCTCAAGCGATCCTTCTGCCTCAGCCTCTGGAGTAGCTGGGACTATAGGCATGTGCCACCATGCCCGGCTAATTTTTTTCTATATATATTTTTACTTGTCCAGATAATTTCTTTCGATTGTTAGAAGAGACGGGGTCTCACTCTTGCTCAGGCTGGTCTCAAACTCCTGAGCTCAAGCAATCCTCTCGCCTTGGCCTCCCAGAGTGCTAGGATTACAGGAGTGAGCTACCACACCCGGCCTTATTTTCTTTTTGTTTGGTGTTTATATAGACAACTTGCCATTACCCAGCATAATTTCTATTTTATTGCTACAGATTTTGCAGTTAGCCCTCGCCAGTCTTATTGAAAACAGACAGACTGCACACAAAGCTTCATGTTAACACATTAACACCACTTGGAAAATAATTTAATTTCTATATACGCCTAAAAATCACCTTCATGTATGAGGCTTAGCTTATTAATATATAATCACTGGGGAAAGCAAGATAAAATGTGACAATTCTAAATATATATCCCATCTCCCCATTCAGTGGCTCTTAAGTTCGCCAACATGGTACTTTTGCTAATTTTGAGCAATAAATGAAATAATTTTCATTTTTAACTGCTGTATTTATTGTATTCTAGAATTACTGTTATGTTTAGAATTACTGCAGACTATTCAGAGATATCTGTTATATACACAAATTTAATACTACTTTATTGAGAATCTGTAATGTCCAAGGCATTTTAGTCCATCTGTATTCTAAAGACATTTTACATTTCTCTAGTTACTTGATCCAAGTTTTTGCACAGCTGTTATAAAATGAAGCAAAGACACCACTTAGATAAATTCCATTTAACTGATTTTTTTCTGTATCCCAAACCTGCCAACACTTATCTGCACTTTACTCCGAAGCACTCCCGGGCCAGCTTCCTTCTTATAGTCCTATGGATTTACTTAGTCACTCCAGTTAAAAACAAAGAAACTTCTGTTTTGTCTTTTCTCTTTCTCACAGTAACATCTGCCATTAAGTCCTGTTCTTTCCACCACCCAATTTGACTTGAACTGTCTTCGGTTCACTTGCTTCCACTGTGTCTTCCCACCTAGGCTATCTCTCTTTCTCACAGTACCCTCTCAGGTCCCCTGTTTCCTTTATTGCCCCATTATTTAATCACCAACAATTTCCACAAAGGTGATCTCCTTGAGATGTAAATTAGGTCATTTCACTCCACCAATTAAAACATACAACACTGATATTTAGGGAAAAAATCTGAACTTTTAACCTTGGCCTACAAACCCTTTGTGTCAAACCTGCTAGCTCACTCTATGGCCATCTTGGAAGTCTTTCAATTTCTTTTCTTTAAGAAAGAGACTTCTGCTGAGACATTTTTTACACCAATTTGTCTCCACCAGTAGTCTGCACATTCCATGTAGGAAGGAGATACTTCCGTTATTATCCATTGTATTCTCAAAGCTTAGTTTAAAAGAAAAAATCGGAATGTATCAAGGATTAAAACAGTGGGTTAAGAAGATTTTAGAGAACTTGAAGACACTGGGTAAATGTTAAAGGATCTTGATCTGGTAAGTGACATGATAATTGATTTTTAAGCTTTAAGGCATTTCCGTTGCAGTCAAAAGCAGATACTATATTTAAGGACTTTTCAAAGAACTAAATTATGTACAAATTATTAAAAAAAAGAACTAAATTATGCATAAATTACTTATCTAAATTATCCCACTTAACATACACAGTTTTCAATCATTTCGTGAAATAGATACTGCCTTTTCCATTTTGAATAGAGGAAATAACCAATCTAAGGTCACTAAGCTTTTATGTGGCTCGGGCAACATTTTAGCTTAAGTTTAAATTCAATTTAAGGGTCTTTTCATTATTTCACAGTAGTAACAGCCCATGTGAGAAATAACGAAGTTCTAACCAATGTAGACGGTGATTAAGATAGGAAGAAGTCATGGGTATGATTATATTTGGAGAACAAGGACCTTAACATCTTGGTAGGAATCAGAAAGGGTTGTCATATTTTTTGGTATTAAGAACTTCCGTGAGTTTTTGACAATAGCCATATATGTGTACTGATTTTAAAAACCATCAGTTTACATAAGTCCATCTAGAGTAATTGAGATGTGGTGAAAATAATGATGGAAATAAAAGGTTTACTAAAAGGAATAATAAGACATCACTAAGAGAAAGAATAGCAGGAAAGTACTCACTGAATAGTTTCTAAAGAGGGGGTAAGTGTACCTCTTTAGAGTATGATGTGGGATCCCCTTGAGTTTAAAGTTTAAGGAGATCATATATTAACATTTCAAATAATAAAGGTTAAAGGAACAACTTTCAGAGGCCAGAGTTTTCCAGGTTTCTTCCTGGCATTTTTACTGAGGAAAACAGCACTACATTTCTACTCACTCTTTCCTTCTGTAATATATTGAGATTTTCAAAAACTAGGCTACATAGAACCCCAGAGGTTAGGAAATAAATCTCCTCCTAGATTTGTTCTTTTGAGATGTAACTTTGACTTTCTATGTTTGATTACTAAATATATTTTCTACTTTATAACCACATACACACACATATATGGAAATAAACATGATTTTATGTCTACACATATATTTATATTCAAAGCTGAAATGGCAAAAGCTTTTTAAAAGATTTTAAATTACACTTAGCCTACATCCACTAGAATGTCACGACTTCTCAAATGTACTGCAATTGTGCCTGGAAATTATACCAGGTTGCTAGGGACTTGTCCTTGAAATTCCAAAATGTATAAACCCATAATAATTAAAAATTTAAAAGAGAAGAAATAGATAATAAAGCATTTCACATAGACTTATTAGCACACAAGAATTCAAGACTCATTATTTATCAACCTAATTATTTCCATGTTCACATGACAATATTTCATTAACCATCATTTTAAAAAGTTTTAATGTTTAAAAGAGTAGGAAAAAAACAACTTTTTAAAAGCCATAGGGCAAGTTATTGTTTTTATGTTATGAGTATTATGCTTTTATGAATAGAGGATAAGTATTTTGCTTAATTGGTTTTAGAACTATGGTGTGAATATAAATATGTACCTTCATTTCACTATATTTATTATTTACATATCACCAGTTCGTTTGAACACTTTTGATACATTTGTTAGTACCGTTTAATGTTCCAGTGATACGCTATCAGTTTCTTCAGATGTAACCAGTTTTTTTCTGAGATTAGTTCAATAATGTCAAACTACTCAAATTCACTTTGATAAAAAAGCATAGTCATTAATTCTACCCTGGAGGGGTATCTATCTGCATTACGAATTATTTTAAAAAGAAGTCAGATTTTTGTTTGCTTTGATTCAACATCTCACTGAAATTCAAGTTGAGTCAATAGTGTGTTGTCCTATAAATCCTTACAGTCAATAATGTGTTCCTATGTAAATTCTTCTTAAAATCTTGAAAGATTAATAGATATGATGGGTAGTAATTAGTATATTATCTATAATTTGCTTCTAATTTATTTAAGGAAAACAAAAAGTAACCTGGTCCCTTAGCACAATAAGCATCCCCTTAAAATTACATTTATTCTCTTAATATACAATATCTATTAAAAATTTTGGACAAGGTAAAAATCCAGTATTAATTATGCTGATGTATAAAGCATTACTGATTATTCAATGCGATATGTATTCTTTTCTATTTTATCAAATATAGTTTATAATAAATGATTCAAGAATTATTTGTGCCAGACACTGTATAAGGCAGTAAGGGATGAAATTATACACAAAGCAAATCTAATTCCTGTAGTTAACTTTACCCCAGTAGATGTTTATGTTATTCAAAGCTTTTGGAACAATATCTGGTTTGACGTCATGCTAGTGACCCACCAGTATAAAAAACACTTTAAATCTATGACTTGGCCATCAATGAATGCTTGAGAGTTTACTATAAAAATTGGGTGGGGTGAAAATTTATGTTATCTGTAGGTGTGTGTGGTTGTAGGATGGAGTTTCTATCCCTTTCATATAGGAGTGAGATCCTGGATGGGATTCTTGAACACAAAAGGACATAAGGTAATAACTAAGGAAATCTGAATAAAGTATGGACTTTAGTTAATAATAATGAATCAATATTCATTCATATTTGTGACAAAATAGATGTGAGGTAGCTGGGACTTTCAGAAGTAGCTTATCAATTTTTCTGTACATCTAAAACTACTCTAAAATCAAAAGTTTATTTAAAACATTACTAACTTTAGCAGAAAAATGTTAAGACCAAATTGTCAGAACCTTGGCTGTTAACCTGAGAATTTGGGCATTTTTAATGAAATATTTTCCATTGAAAATATGCAACAAGGAGCATAACACAATTAACACAGTCATTTAAGAAAACTTTTCCAGTGACTCCACAGGCCATTTGTAGGAGGGAAAATGTGATATTAGAGAGGCCAATCTGAATCTAATCCCTATATAAAGTAATAAGGACCAGAATTCATGTAATTAGTGTGAATGGAAAGATAAAGATTTGAGATAGCTTGCAAATGAATAATATTTGGCAATTAGATGAAGTCTATAGGAGAAACAAAATCTGGGCAATTTACAAAAGAGATTTATATTTATAATATTATGAACTGGATTTGGAGTGGGAAAATAATATAAAGTTTAGAATTAACTATAGTTGCTGATGGTATAAAGTAGGTAGAGTAAGAAGGAAGATATATTTCAATTCCCAAAGCTAAATAAGTCTAATCATTTCCTCCAAGAATATTCTATGATTAAAAAATTTAAAACCTCTTGAACAGTGAAGAAGGAATGCTTGAAATTTTTGAGCCAAGAATGTCACTGTAGTCTATTTCACAAATTGTTTTGTTATGATGATTTTGTTTTTATCTGAATTATTAACTTTTTCATATAAGCACATAGTGAGCCATATCCTCTTAATGCATAAACTAAGGGTTAGGAGTAAAACAGAAAATTTTCCAGCTGCCAGGCTTTCATTTAATCAGTAATCTCTAATATGTATTCAGAATAGTAAATAATGGCTATCATACAAGTCTAAAAATGGCAAATTGTTGCAATTCCAGCTTCATTTGATAAAATGAAATTTTAGGTTGTTTACTGTTTTATTCTCATTTACATTGCTACTTTTCATTATTAAAAATAACTTTATGTTCTGTATTTCACAAGTGGAAAATAAATTACTTCTGAAAGTTTAAGAGAATAGTAAATGGTTGGAATTATCGAATTTGAAAGTGACCCACAAAACACCAGTAATGACTTGAGAGCGAAAGAGCTAAAATCTGTTCCCAAATGTGTGGAACAATCCCCCTGATGTCAATGGAGGCTCCAGAATATTTTTGTAGGTGATTTGACGTGTTCAAATTGGAAGTAGCTATTAGATTAAATGCAATCTCAATTAGATTTAAACTTGCATTTTATAAACTTGACTGACCCTTCAGGACTATTCTTGTTACAGAAGACAACTCTGTATTTAAAAAAAATCTAAAATTGTGTTATCAAAATTGTGCTATGAAGGAATTTTCTTTTAAAAGGAGGACTTACATTCATCATTGAGCTATATGATGCCTTTTGATAAAGCATAATTTATAATAGTATGATTAAAACAGACAAAAGAGGTATATATCAGACCCTCAATTTAACCATGAGTACCTGAAAAGAATAATGAAATTTTTGTCCATACAAAAGGATGGATATCACAAGCTCTCCTATGATGAAATGTCCTCTTGTTTCACACTATCATTGTTGTCCAAGGCTGAAGCTATGGAAGAAGGTCCCTCAGTGGAGCTAAGTCTTCACACATGATAGATTATCCCCCACTGCTGTCAAGTACAAACATTTTCAGGATGGTTGGAATCCTGTGAGAGTATTTAATCAAGATAAACTGTGTAGATAGAGACTGTTAATTTATGTCACTCACAGGACAATTAAATAAAAACATCTTGGGAAATTTTTCCTCCGGTGAAAAAACTTAACGCGATCATTTCTCCACCCCCCACCTCATTTTCTTAAGTCTTTAGAGGTCATGCATGGGCTTCTCTCTTTGGACAGTTTAGGTAGTTAAGACATATAAAGAATCCTTGGTAGCAGGATGTGGTGGCATGCACATCCCAGCTACTCTAGAGGCTGAGGCAGGAGGATCCCTTGAGCTCAGGAGTTAGAGGTTGCAGTGAGCTATGATGGTACCACTGCACTCCAGCCTAGGCAACATAGCAAGACCCTGTCTCCAAAAAGGAAAGAAAAAAAAAAAAACTTTGGGAAAATTGTGTTTGTATGTATCAAGTATAATAAAATTTCCCTTTGGTACTAATCAACGCATACTAATGCAATTAAAATTTTTATTGTCAGAAAAAAAGCAAGATTTGTGGCTATTTTCATTAAGAATGATTTTTCTCCTTAATTCAAATTTTGTTTTGTTTTGTGTGTGTGTGTGTTTCAAATGTCCCCATTAAAGTGTCAATTATGGTTGTATGAGTATTTGCAGAAATGCTATATATTGTATCAAAATATTTTAATGTATCATCAAAGGCACAGCGGAAGACTTGAAACTTTCCACATCATTATAACGAATCCTAGATTAGGAATTAGATTCTGTTCCAGTATTGACTCAGGAGTAATACCCGTTGCAGATCTATATCTTTGTCTAAGACCTGTCTTAACTTGTCTATGTCTTAAATGCCTTAGCATAAATGAGAGGACCGAACTATATTATCCCTAATTTGTCTTACCACCTCTTAATGCAGCATATATACAGATATATGAAAACCGAAAAGTTTTGCTATCGTAGCGGCCTCTACTCAAATTCCACCATTGTAGCACTGGCAACCTGTAATTGGATTCCACCATTTTCTTGGTATAGAAAAGGCCATGATTAATTCTACATGGATACTGTTAATAACAAAGAATTCATTAAAGAGGAAATTCACTTGTGCTTTCCCAAATTTTTAGTAATCCTGCTGTTGCTGATGAAAAGATGATGATAATGTGTTAATAATTAAAAATATTTCTGAACAATAAAGTTCATTCATTTAACCATTTATTTACTGAGTATCTGCAATAAGTCAGATACATTGTACAAGGTAAATGAGAGTCCTTATGGAGAATGTCATTATAGTCAACACATGAAGGTAGTAAGGGATGACAGCCAGGAAGGTAATGAGGAAGTATAAGCAGTAGCTTCAGGGGGTTGAGAATTCCAAACAGAGAGAATGACCAGGGTATTTCCCACTTGTCTGGCATATTGAATCAAAAGCACAAAGTCCAGCATGATTGGGGCAGAGGGGACAAGTCGGATGTCAGAGGAGCTTAGAGATAGGGAAGGGAGAATGTGGAAGACAGATTGTATCAGACACTATAAAAAAATGGGAAGGACGCAATTTCTGGTTAACTATCTTACTGATGATGTTTGTAAGCTGTTTTTAAAAAGAATCACCTAAATGGGTTTCTTTTATGATAATATACCAAATTTTCATAGGAATTATAGATTATAATCAAATTTACCCACACATTTGTAAATATATTTGCATATTCTCTCAATATGTGTCTTTGAATGTATTTATATGTATATATATATGCATAATGCAATTGGATTTATTCCGCATATATAATTTGTGCCTTTCTCTTAACACTTAATATTATATCTTGAGCAAATCCCTGATCCCTAAATTTCTTCAAAATCATTAGTCTTTTTCAATTCAGTATTCAGAACTGCAGTTGAACGATTCTTTATCAAAGCATGCCTCTATTTTGGGAAAAAATATATATATACACACATTTTATAATTACTTTTATAAATAATGGGCTATTCTAATTACACTTGCAGATATACTGTTAAAAATATCTCTTGCAATAATATCTCTAATTATTTTCTTAAGAAAGGATACTAGGAACAAAATTACTGTTTCAAAGAATATGAATATTTTCAAAGGTTCTTGATGAAAACTAAGAAATTATAACAAAATTAATAGGCTACATACAGATTGCTCAAAATTTTTACATACAAAACCAGGCCAGTTTCCAAAAAGGAAATATTCTTAGAAAGGAAATATAATTAGATTTTCATATTTCATATTTAATTAGATTTCAGAAATCAAGGATAAAAAATAATTATTTTAATTTTTAGACCAGCATCCTAACCATATTCATGCTGAGTTTTTATTATATTGTTGGCATTATTTGGGCAAAAGTGTTTTCACAAATTAGTTTTAAGAGTTACTGTAATATAATTTTAATATAATAAAGAGTACAGGAGATTGTGTTCAAAGGTTCTTTATCCAATTAGAACATAAAGAGATTATTTAATGATGTGTAAGGCTGTTCAGTTTTTAGACAGATCAGTTTAGAAAACCTAAAATTATAAGCGTAATAGTCACAAATGAATATACCTTGTTTTATCAAATTATACAACTGAAACTAAAGGGGAAGGTGAAAACGAGCAAAATCGTTAAATTTTAGTAGGTGTAATAATATATTAAAGGTGTGCCTATCATCAGAGAATAAGACTTCTGAATAAAACAAAATTTTCAAGGGTAGAAAAAATGATACAATACATGATCCATAAATACGAGTCCTTTATAGTATCGTTTATGTGTGATGTAAATCACGGAGTCTTTACATTGTGCCAGGTATAATTTTCACAATAATCTAACCACAGCATGTTCACTAATTGCATTACTCCAATTAGCTATATTTTATGCCCTTCATTTGACAATATAACTGGATAACCTTTGAAAATGGTATCCCTCGTGATTTATAAATGCAGTATCAACATTTTGGCTGAATCATTTTGAAGACATTTAAGTTACATGTATTTAATTTAAAAATTATATCCTCAGACAAAATTTCTGCTCTCTATATATTTGTTTTTCTTTTACTCTTGCTCATTGGAAGTATAATAAATTAATAATTCTTTGGTGACTATTTATCAAATCATTAGTGAAAAATGTTTCCCAAAGTTAAATATGAAGTTGTTCAGCCAAAATTCTATTAGTAAGTGAAAGAAATAGAGAGTGATAATGAAGCCAAATTTTTGTTCATTTAAAATGAACTTCATTCACTCATTAATTCATGACTATTTTTATATCAGTTAGTGAGAGTATTAGGTAGGATGATCATGTAATTTATTATTCAAAAAGGCTAATTTTTGAGGGTGAGAGGGATACTTAATTCTTTCACTGGGACAGATTTTTCAGGGCAAATCTGAACTTAAGGTTAGCCTAATGTGAAGAGTTTTTTTATTTTTTTTTTAAATAATGGGATAAAATGTGAGTATGCAGTAAAATCAAAATGTAAGTATGGAGAGAGAAAAAGTGAGAAGTAAACTATTATTCTATTTTTCTCTCTGGTGATTATTTTTTAATGTTAAAATTTTTAACATTTACATTTTATTTATTTTTTTTATTTCAGAATATAAGGGGGTACAAATGTTTTGGTAAGATGGATTGTTGTTGTATTGCCTGAGTCACAGTTGTAAATGCGCCCATCACCCAGATAGTGTACACTGTACTCGTTAGGTATGATTTTACCCATCCCCTCCTCCCACCTGCATGATTTCCATTGAGTTTTATTTCCATCTGTGCCCATGAGTGCTGATCAGTTAGTTCCAATGTAATAGTGAGTACATGCGGTGTTTTTTAAAAAGAATGTAAGCTATTTTTGTTACTCATAGATGTAGGATGTGTACTCATCATTTAAAAGTTTAAAAGCTTTACATATCTCCCTTGTGTATTTAGAAGTAGAAATGGGTAAGTTGAAAGGGAATCCATGAGAAAGAAAATTATTTAAATTTTAATTCGTAGATAAAGGAGAGTGTCTGGAATAATTTTAGTTGCTACCAATATGAAACTACATTGTTCTTACATATTTTGCCTTTGCCTAATTAATAAACATATGGATGTTATGCCAACTGATAAAGGTACTTTATTTTTGAATTGAAACCAAACCTATATTTGAATGCATACCAGATTATATCTCACTATTTTGAAAGTATACTAGAGCTTATTAAATTTTAATACAAGTAAACCAATTTAAGGTGACTTATGGTTTAATAAATGCCAATGAGAACAGGAAGTTAAAAGGCTTATAAAATTCAGGAAGATAATTTCAACTCGATAATGTTTCATGGTGTAGGCTGATAACATTTTCTCTTACTATTTCTTTTCATCCTTTATTTTCTGGTATCCAGACATTGATATTTAGCATTTTCATGCCTTGAATAACAGTTCTGTGCTCATTATTAAATTGTCCGCAATTTTATAGATAAATAAATGAGAGATTCTGAATTTCTCAGCAATGCCCAAGAAGCATACTGACAGTTTTTATTTCCATACATCAGTTGAATGTTATTTTAACTTACTGCTCTCTTGGTTTATCAACAGGTAATTATATCTGTATTAATATATTTTAAATTTTTGTTTATTTTAATATTGTAATATGTTTGAGGTTAACTAGGCTGACATTTAGTGATCTTATTCACACTGAAATAAGACTTTTAAAGCCTTTGTATTAAAATGAGTTAAGATGTGCCATAAACTAATTCAGCTACTTTGATAGTAATTTAAATGTTTTATTCAATATATAAGAGCTACATCTGGGGATTTTTAAATGCTACGTGTATTTCATATCCTTTCATTGGAACATATCTCTAAAAGTGGCAATATGAAAAGAAGCAATATCAGGTGAAGTAATAGAATCTAGAACAGAAGGAAAGAATACAAATTAACTTGTAATTTAACATTCACTTATTTTAGATTATTACTTTTCTTTCCTTCACACTCTTTTTTCATTTTTAGTCTCCTTTTCAAGCCTTCCCATTCACAGGGGAGATAAAACTGGTTAGTTTTTCCTGCTCAGCACAAAAAAGTAAATCTCTTTTTGAAAATTATCATTTCAATTATTAGTAAAAAACAAATTATATATTTTATTTATTGTATGCATATATTCAGCAGTCAGGTGAGCTATATGGTAAAATCTTTGAATTTTTATTTGAAATTGTCTTGTAATCAAATAATTTTATGCCCATATCTGTCATAAATACACAGATATACTTGAAAGAGTCTAAAGAATTTCTTCAATTGAAGAAATGGAAACACTGGAATTTCTCAGCTTTCCCATAATCAAAAAGAAATCCATGACACAGCCTGGATTGGCAGTTACAGTTCATGACTACTAATCTCAAGGGATGTGCCTACTCTCAGTACTTCTCCTTTCATTTATTTCCATGGTTTTCAAATAGCAATAAAGCTAGTGTTCATAGAAGAAGTAAAGGTGAACCCCTGAATGCAAACCAACATTTTTTTCCATTTCAATATGATAACTCATTGTGAATTGAAATAGTATTTAATGAAAATTTTTTTTCTTTTTTTTTTAAAAAAAACTTGATATGTTCATTTACATTCATAGGTATATGAAGGAGTTAGGACACACAACATCTTCACTAAAATAATACTCAAATTTTGAGATTTAAATCTGTTTCAAAAACTTTACATTGCTCTTTCGTATTTTATATTTTAAGGTTTCAACATATTAGGGGAATTGCAGATAGGTCGGAGTGTATGTGAATCCTATATATTTTATTTGACAATGGTGAATGAAATCAAATTGCATAAAATCATTTGGATCTTATTATTTCAAATATTAATAGTATGATGGGAGGGACACAATAATTCAACAATGATGATTGTGCTATTTTTTAACACTCAGTTACACAGAAATATCTTTTATAAGAGGCATTAAATTATTACACAGCATTTTACTCCAGTTAAATAATTATTTTCTAATTACATGGGTTTTTTATGTTATTTTTTCACATTTTATAATCTCTTGCTATCTCTTGAAGTGTATGTATTTTATATACATACACGTTTTTAAAAAACCTACAATTTTATAAACCCCTGATTTTCTTAAGTTTCCCAAACATTAAGTGTTTAAAGTTTCATTTTTGCTATACAACAATTCAAGTTATGTCTTCAAAGACCAATGAAAGTCACAGTAAGTTGCAAGAATATTTCCGACTTATAAATTGTAGATACATAAATCTTAGAGACCATGCTACATCATTCAGTGAAGTAGTTTTTCTTTTTTTAGGCAAACTACATAAAGAATGGCATACAAGAGAAGTATAGGCAACATGTCTTGGATATTTACTTGCCAAACTTTATATCTCTATCTAGATCAAGTTAGATGAAAAATGAAATCAATCCTACCTTAATGTGCAAAAGTTGAGTATTGACTCAGTTGTCAAGATGTGAAAGCTAGAAATAGGTAAATCTGTCCAAGTGTATGAGTCTTATGCTATATTTTCTCACTTAACAGTGTTTGTTGTTATAAATAAAAATGCCTGATTGAGATGGGTTCTCTCTACATTAATTTTGGAGCACAATATAATTGCTACATTATAATAACTACCTTCTTGCTTGTAAAATTATGTCAGCAATACTTTCAATACTTACCTTAGAGAGCAGTTGTTAGAATCCAGTGAGCAATGAATATGAAAATATTTTGATGAAAATGACGGACTATCTTTCTTTCCTTTCTAACATTCCTATCCCTGTGCATTCTTATATACAGGAGTTCCTCCTGTGAAAAATGCATGTCTAGAAAGTTTTAGGAAACATTAGTTAATTCAGAAATTAAAAAGAATTTTAACTTTTAAAACATATTCTGTGAAAATCAATTTATTGTTGAATAAACACACTTGACACACAAGTTTTATTTACTAAAAAAACTTAAAGTGGTAAAATAGTAACTCTTTTCTGGTTTTTTTTCCCCCCACTCTCCTAAAGTGAAGTCCCCTCTCTTAAGGTCAGCATTTGATTATTTTAAAATTCTTAATCATTTTTTTAAAAATTTTGCTGCAAGTCCAAAAAGAAAAACCTGTTATATTATATGGTAGTGTAATTGTTCTATTTTAATAGTCTATTTTTCCCCCAGTCCTCAGAGAAATCCTATGTAGGCCATTGTCAGATGTATCATTCTAGAGTATATTAATCAAGGATCTGAATCGGGAGAGCAACTCCTGTGTGTCCAAAGAGCTGGGTCAGGATGTTTCTGTAATTCCCTGATGATGAGTAGAAAGATATTGGCCTTTCGTGCTATATAGACTTTAGTGTTTTGTATTTTATTAACCACTTGATTGCTGCTCAGGGTACCTGCTAAGTAGGACACACTTTTGTTCCAGTAAGTGAAAATCTCAATTATCCAATCAAATAGAATTTTTAGAACAGTTTCCCACTGCCTGAAAGAAATGAAATCAATTACGTTTTTCTTTTCTAAATAATTTAATGTCAAGCATATAAAGAAGAAGGGAAGATTGAATTACCTTCTCTCTATTGTAGAGTATCTAATATAAAACAATAGCTTAAAGTATATTGATAATCTACATTTTTCAAAAATTAAGTAATTGTCAAAAAGGAGGGACATGATCATGTTTAGTCTATCTGTAAATTCTTGTCTCTCATTTAGCAATTCAAGCTTAACTCCTTGGTTTGGAGATGCTGCCAAATTGAGGTTTTCATATAGACACACAAGGTAAATTTGAGATTGCAGGTAAAATGAGAGAACGAAAGAGAGAAAAGGAAGGAAGGAAGGGAGGAAAGGAAAAGAAGGGAGGGGAAGAGAGTGGGAAAGAGAAAAAAGATTGGTTTCTAAAGGTAAATTATTGTTTCAGGGGAAATAAATGTATTTACTCCAACTATTTAAATGCAGATCAACAATTTTTAACTTATATTCTGGCATTTATCATTTTCCCCTAAAAAACCTAAGCCTTTCTGAAAAAAAAAAAAAAAACAAAACCATTAATTTTGTAATGAAAAATTGGGCCAAATTTAAGTGTTATGTATTGGACTACATATCTACCATTTACTATGTCTATCCTTTTTATCCAAGCCTTTACATACATATATCACTTCTGTCCTCACAGATAAAAATCATTGTAATTTCGATGTTATTCTCAGGTAACTAAAAAAGAAACTGTGGCTCAGCAAGCATTCTTGTAATTTAAACTCTCTGCTTTAAACAGTATCTTGTTGGTTCATGTAGAAGTAGACAATGAAGCAGAAAATCTGGGTTCTGGTTTAGTTTTGTCAGTTGCTGATGTAGAACGAGTCCCTTTAACTCTTCGGATTCAGGATCCTCATTTGAAATCCAGAACGATTCACCTCTTCTTTAGAGGTGAATTTCCAGTGTATTAATACATGTGAATACAATGTGTAAACTCTATAACTCTATACAACTGATATTATTGAAACAGTTCTTGACAAAAAATAGGAATAAATGGTTGATCTTTATGTCTTATTTATAACTACTACCTTGGTTCAAAACCAGTTACTTTTAACTTTCAACAGACAAGATTTGATGAAAATACTATCTTGATGCTAGAACATAGAGCAAAAACTGCAGATGGTATAAAATTATTTAAATCTTTATTATTAGACAGGCAAATTCTTATTTTATAAATGTTGAAAAAAGTAGATTTACAATTTAATGTAAATTACCTGTATTTTATCCCTAATATTTTAAGAAAACCATATTAAATGAGTAGAGAAACATAATAAAATACAATAATGACGAAATTTCAATGTTACTTCAAATAGATTATTTAAACAAAGGAAAATGCAGTTACATACATTTTACAAACAAAAAATTGAAGAAAATAACTGGACTGTTTTTAAATGTCTTAGAATTAATTCTTTGAAGTATCTCTTAAACAGTATCCAATGAACTATATTACATATTTGAAAGCTTTAGTATGAGATTAAAATTTATTTTTATCATTTACGCTATATAAAGGAAGTTAGTGATTCTCTTTCTCAGGAAAGATACAAGATTTTACACATTTTGAGTATTAACAATAGAAATCAGAAAAGAATTATAAATTGGAATTCACGATGATGAAAAAACCTTGTTTTTGAATGACAGTGAAATGGCTAAAGTTTTTGTCTGTGTTAGTAGAAGGAAGAAATCAAATATAAAGGTTGGCAGTGCTTTCATCTATTTAAATTCCTTCCACATCCACAGATGATTGATAGTCTCAACAAACTGATAATTGCTCACTTGGTTTGTTTTAAATAATTCTTAATTTTTTTTTTTTGATTTTTGAGTGGACTTAAAGAAATCATTAGGAAATATTTGCATCAAGTGTGATCATTTGCTTCCATTAAGGCAAGGAGTCTGTATTTTATGGGGCGATCCTCTATTCAGTTGAGCACCTGCTTAAGTTTTCAGGTGCCCCTCTCTTTCATTAAGTGAAAACCCCATGGATTCAGACTGATTTTCTATTCTTTCTGATATTTCGTGACTATACAGAGTAGTTCTTATTTATTCATAAAATAAATGGTTTTTTTAGGCAGATTAGCCATGTTGCAGAACAGTGATTTAGCAAAATTTTTTATGAGTGTTCTCTGTTAGAAATCAAAGATGACTTTCTTTTTTCCTGAAGAAATATTAGGCTTTTTAAAACATTATCCTTTTAGATTGCATTAATGTGTTTAATGTCTAATGTATACAACTCACATGGAAAAAAGGCAATAATCTTGCCAAATAGGCTGAATGATGTTAAGAAGCTGTTAGACCCAGCATGAATAGCAATGTTACCATATTATCTATTATTTAGGCTTATAATAACACTTTTCTACCAAAAGTTAACTGTGAGCCACCTGTTATCAGATCATACTGCCTTATAGAAATGACTATCTTTATATACTCTGTATATAGAATCAAAAGTCAAATATTCCAGGATATGTTTAAAATTAAAATGATCATTTATTTCTATATGAATGATGAAATAAAACACAGTTTATATATTTAACATGCTCATCTTACAGCTCGAAACAAAACTGATTTTTTTAGAATACAAAGAAAGTTGGAAAAGAGGGTCAGAAAAAAAACACAGAACCAAAACTCCTAGTCCAGGGTACTTTACATTAAATAAATTTAAATTATCTTTATTGTATGAAATTAAATGATCATAATTTTACTTTGGATTAAAATGTATTTTGGTGTCCCTAATATCCTTCAGTTTCTTCCACAGACAACCACTTCACAGTAGTGGAGCATCTGAATTCAATGACAGCGAAAATTCATAGCCCTGATAAAACAGTGGAATGTCTGCGTAACATTACACACAGACATTTCACGAAGAAAGATTTTTGCTTTGATCTGCTGTATTTGGTGGTGTCATAGACTTCTAAAATTTCTGAATTGGATGAATTGATTCCATTTCTGGAAGATATTCATGGGAATGGAATTTTCTTGTTGACCTGATAGGGAAATTGAGGGTAGAGAGCCTATCCACACATAAATTCACATTTTGAAGTAAAATTAGAGTTCAAATATTAGTTTTCAGAGGTTGATAAAAATCATGCTGCTTTCTCTTGATATTCCTGGGAAACAGAGTATGATTATAGAGTCTGGGCAGATAGTTATTCCTGCTCATGTTACTGAAAAACAACAAATAGCATGTTGTGTTTTTCACTATTCCCATTACTAATTTTGGGCAATATATACAGTTGAAATGAATTTACCTATTACATAGAAATCATTGAATAATGTGACCCACTCAAAAAATATTCCAACATGTTGTCTCTCACTCTGAAGTTGATTCATTCAGCTCATATAGGTATTAATATAATGATCAGAGGTGATGCCATGTATGGCCTTCAACACTGCCAGAGACAGGCTTTCACAGCTAAACTCAAATGAGCAGTCACCTCCACATTATGTAGCATATATTAATGAAAAAAAAAAAAGGGAATTGATCTTTGGCACCTTGTAGAAAATCAGAATAAAATGCCAGCTAATTATTTCATGTCAAAGATTGTAAAGAAATAAGAAAGGAATTAGAAGAGCCTTGACATCTTTTTTTCCCCCCACTCTGATTCAGTTATCTGTAAACAGAGCTCAATTTTGACAACTGTTTAGCTCAAGGCACAGATTTGAAGTATTAGAGATAATGGCAGATTTATTAGATTAACTTTTGCCAGGATCTTTTAGTGTCCTAGGTAATTACTAGCCATGATACATGTGAATGGTTTCAGCTTATATTATTGTAATGTGTATGCATTCCCTTGTAGGCATTGCTGTTTTGTCAAAAGAGATATTGGAAAGTTTACACTTAGTCCTGTTTCATAGATTTGTGTGTTTACAGTTTGTGTGTATGTGAAATAATTTACATCTCTGTTTTTTCTTCCCCAAATTAAAAAAAAAAGTGAAATTTTCTTTTAATTTCCTGGATTCTTAAGAAACTATTCCCTCAGATATCTTTATAATTTTAATTATTGATCAGTCATTCTTTGATTGCTCAAGTGAGTGCCAACAGAATCCCTTCATCAAATTTGCACATTACAATTCTCCCTTCTGTTTTGTATGATTAATTTGCACAATCTCCTTGCATACTTGCATTTTCATTCTGGATCTCATGTCTTTTTATTCTTTTATTATTACATAATGTTCTTCACTATTATAGCTGTTTTATCTATTAGATTTTTTAGAAGGTGTTTTTTTATTTCTGCTTTTTATAATTCTTATTTGGTTTAAAGATTTTTGATTTGCTTAATATTTTATATGGTTTTCCTTATTATTTTCCTATTTTTGTTCATGGTGGTACCTATTGCTTCTCACAAAAATGATAAAGATTTTCTATTACATTTTTGTATGTACATAGATGGAAACTTCTTTTTAGTCAGCCAAAAAATATACAATTTTTTTTTCAATTTTAATACACTAGAAATTTATATTATTTTCCAAGAATAAAAATGATAAGATTATTGAACTCATATGAAGATTTTATTCATTTAACTTCTTAAAGTGACCTTTTGAGAACAAAACAAAGGATACTAAACTTGATCTTTCTTTGCTTTATGAGAAAGGTTATCTTATGCCAAAGTGTATGCAGAAAAATCTGTTTTGTAACTGTTGTTCAGGCATAATTATTAATAGTAGCCCCTATCGCTCTCAAAATTGCCATGGTTTGGACAATGTATTATTTGGTCAATCTGTTATGGGTTATCATAACAAAGCAACATAAAAAGTAAAAATATATAGATATATGAAATATAGAAAAAGATTAGACTTGGCATCAGGAGAATAATTTTTGTTTTGACACTAACTGTTATGGACTTGATTTTGTTATCTAAGAAATAAAGATATTTTATTGCATGATACCTAAAATTTCTCTCATGCCTGAAATGTAAACTATTAATATCACGCATAATTACATCTCCTTTGAGATTTAAACTACTCAAAGATTGTGTATACATAAGAACAATAGCTTCAAGGGAAGAAGCTTAGAGGATATATTTGTTTTAAGGGAGTAAAGAAGTAAAATTTTGGGACTAGATATTTTCTTTCTTTTATTTGGAGTTATGTTGATATTGTCCAAATAAATGCCTTTGAAAAAATATAAAATAAATCCATTAATATGACTGTCATTCTATAGGTGACAGACATGGGAGCCTGCCAACATCCCTAACCGTGCCTGCTTCTAATAACTATTTTCTTCTTCCCACTTTTTGAATTCACTATCAGCAGCATGGGTTCAGAATGCAGCAAAGAAAACAAGAGCAGAGAAGTACGCATGCATGGAAACCTGAACTAGACTAGAGTACAAAAATTCAGAACAAGCACTTCTGAAATAGGGTTCAACAATGTTCAGCTGAGAGGCAAATAAGATGTCCTTTACACTGGATGTGGTGGCACATGCTTGTAATCCCAGCTACTGGAGAGGCCTGGGCATTCCAGACCAGCTTGGGCAATATAATTAGACCCTATCTCAAAAAAAGAAAATAACAACAATATATTTTTAATATTAAAATTAATATGTAATTAATCAATTTGCTTAATTATTAATTTTAATAATAATATGTAATTTAATATTTTTGTGTTATCATTCTTGAGTGCTGATAAATAATATATAAATAATGACTGGAAGCTAGGACTAAAAATAAACCTTTCTTATCATTTTCTTCCAGTATTAAGATCTTGTAAAGAATTTTTAAAAATGAAATGTAGTTTACTAAAAAAAATCAAAGAAAGACAAAATTTAGCATCACCTTTCAGTTTATGAGACTACCTTGTCATGGTGTTGCTTTATGTCTTCCCCTCCCCCTTTTTTTGACACATAAATGGTAGAAATGGAGGGTGGTAGAAAAAGAACCCATATGGTAGACGTCAGACATTCACTCTAAACTCCTCTCTGCTTCTAATTTGTGTGTGGCCTCGGTCAAATCCCTTTACCTTTCTGGTATTTCTCAGAATTTTCGACTAAAATATCTTTAAAGGCAAAGCATAATTCTAGGTGTTCCAAAAACTGCTAGAGGTGTTTGATTCTCATGTTTTGAATTTTAAACAACGATGATTTTTCTTTCTGTTTTATAATTTTAATATTGGTTTTAATAGAGAAGTAATATTTTAAATTATTTTCCATCTAGTAATTTTGTTCATCAGGAAAACGTGCCATGTTTATTTTTGGTTTTGTGTATTGTGAACACAGTCCCCTTTTAGAGAAGATGGCTCTGATGATCAATGGCTCTGAAATTCCAATTCCATTCATTATAAAAATGACATAAAGGTAAAGAATAGTATATTTATGACCTTTTCACTTCAATTGCAAATTAACACTACCCCCAAAAGATTATGTATACTGCTCATTATATGCTTAAATTTTGAGTGGAAACCTTTATATTAAATATATTAAAAATACTACCAACAATAATAACTATATGTTTTGCTTTGTGATCCTAAAACATAGTTTTGAAATAGATGCTACTTGCAAAAGGCTCCATGTTCAAACGAAGTTTGTGCCCGAATTATATTGTACTTTCCTTGACTCGCCAATCCTGCTCTAGCATTATAACCCAACAGTAGCATTTGCTGAGTGCTTTTTATGGACAGGTCTGAGTGCTTTGCAGGCATATATTTACTTCATCCCCACAACCCTGTGAGTGTATCCCCATTTTACAGAAAAGGAAATGAAAGAATATAAAACATAAGAGATTTGATGTAGAACACATGTAGTGAAACCTTAGATCCAGCTGTGGGGGTTTGCCAGATTCAACCCCTGCTCTTCCCAAATGTTCTAACTGCCAAATATTATTTATATTTGTAATAATCCAGATCTGTAGGTTGAAATTTTCAGCTGCTCAAACAGAGCAGGTAGTTACAGTCAAGGGATAATATACTCTCTCATTGCCTCCCTTATGCTTTCCAAGTACTGAAGAGCTCGGCGGTATAATAGACAGCCGCATGTGGCAAGACAGGCATTCTCCGACCTATAAATGACCCACATAGGCTGTCTTATAAATGATCCACATGGACCCACAGGAGAAGAGCACTTCTCTGCTCTTGTTGTCTTTGCTGGATTCTGAATCCTTGCTGCTGATGGTGAGTTCAAAAAGTGGGAAGAAGAAAATAGTTATTAGAAGCAGGCACGGTTAGGGATGTTGGCAGGCTCCCGTGTACTCTGGCCTTTCTGCCTACCTCTCTGCGAAAGGGTAAGAGTGTGTGTGGGAGGAGCAGGGTGTGTAGGGTGTGTTTGCATGTGCACACGTGCATGTGTATTCCGCCTTGTTCTCATTTTTATACAACCAGATTACTTCTATTAAAATTTCACAAGTGAGAAAGTTTCCTGATTTTTGAAAATGCTCCTTCTTTTTTAAAAAAGACACATTCTTTTCTTGTCAGCAAGTGAGTTAAAAAGTGCACAAAGGGTACCTTCTTTTTCTCTAAAATTCGAGAGCGTTACAGACTTTTTTAAGTCGCAGGACTTTGGATATAATTTAATCAGCTTCCTTTGAGTCCAACTTATACCACCTATGAACTGCTTGGCATTAAAATTTTTTTTCTTGAAGTAGGAAAAGTCTGTAAGCAATTTGGGGGGCACAGGGAACTTCTATGGGCCGTAAATAAGCTAAAATGATATTTCTTAATTGGAATAATAAATAAGTCTAATAAATTTAGGGATGAGAGAAAGTGGCAAGTGAAGGAAAGATAAAGAAGGAATAACAAAGGAAACTGGAGTAAAACAAACTCTTATTTCATGCATTTTCATAAAATTGCATCTGTGTCTGGGAATTGGGGAACTAGCTCTTTTCCTCCTGTACTTCCTATTATGTTGTATTCTTCTCTTCAAAGGCTTCAAATTAATTGCTAGAACTTCAAATTAAGTAGCCTGAGCTAGTGGTCCTTTTTCTTTTTTTGAGGTCAATTGCACAGCGTGTTGAATGTAGCTAATAATTGAGTACTATACATGTCAATATCACTAAGCAAGTGAATTTCTAATGCTTAGAGCTGGTATTCTTAGAACTGTACTTAGTACTGTAGTTCAGCCACCCTATAAATTTAGCATTTTTTAAAACTAAATTAAGGTTCTATTTAACTGTGACCTTAAATTAGTAAAATCTCAATTTGAATTTCAGAAGTCAGAATAATGAATAAACTTTTAGAAAGTAACTCATTTGTAATTGTGGAAAAACATATAAGCTCAATATTTTTGATTGCATAACCCACAAGTGGTGTTTGCTTTTTGTCATAATAAGGATTTTGACTTATCCTTTTCTTTTTATTGTCATTGCTATTGTTGTTGAGTTAGAGATAGTCTCAGAGAAATTTTCAGATCAGATTTATTTCTGACTTGGTTGGGTATTTTTATGCTCTTAGATACCTGTCTTCTGATTTCAAGACTAAAATGAATGAGGATTCAGCTATATAGGTTTGTAGTTTCTGAAATTTAATCACAACCCAGCCTGTACCTGTCAGTGTGCCATTTTGTTTTGACATCAAAGTGAAATGGTTTAAATGATTTCTCTCTTCTTTGTAGCCATTGTCAAGGATAATGATGATTACATGGCTTATTATGTCTTCATGACTTTTTGGTAGGCATTACAGATAACAAAATCTGCTTGCTGAGGCAGTCTAGTAGGCAGCAAAAATTTTGTAGAAAACCAAAAATCTATCGAGCATGTTTCCCTTTGATTGTAGTTCTGATAATATAAACTGTTTTTTCAAATCTGATTTTGCATTATATTTCTGTTTCATCATAGTGATTGATAGATTAATATTAGGAATAATTTTAATTTAATAGCTATTCCCTATTGTAAAGCCTAGCTTGGTGACTGAAATCCCTACCCAAAAAATCACTGAAACCTAAGATGTGGGCACAGTAATTGGAAGGCATTATTTGAAACAAAATGACAGGGGGTAATTTGCTATGCTACAATAAAACATGCATTGATTTTTCATTTAAAGAAACTGAAATAACGTTGCAGAAACATTCTACTGTGAACAATATCAAAAAACAATAAGAGATATTTTCTTGCATTTGTGTGTAAGATACTGTTGTCAGATTTTACACACCATTAGGTTTTATCACTTTGAGGTATAGTATATAACATGAATGGATTGATTCTTAGGCTCTGTAATTGGTAAGAACTTGTGAATACTTTGTGTGTGTGTGTGTGTGTGTGTGTGTGTGTGTGTGTGTTTGTGATACACATATAAATAAAATAATGTAGGGTTTTTAAAATCAGTCCACAGCAGATGAGTTGTGGGATTTGACTCAATTTATTTTTAAAGCTACCTGATATTTAGTCTTCTCCCTTCCCACTACATTTATTTCCTTTCATAAACTAGAATGTCTTAGAGAAAAAAATATAACTTAATATACAGATATTTTATTTTATATTTAGATATAAAACCCAACAGAAACACAGTATATGTGTACTAAATTATCTTAATAAATGTCTTTGACAATAATGCATATAACTATTGCTAATATGTATTATATTTTGGTGAAATTTAGCATCATGTTTCTTAAGGGAAATATATTTCTACCTTGTTTTTTCCATCTACATGAAAATCATAATCAAATGCCTCTCAATAAGTGTATAAATATGGAATATTTTTAATGTTTAAGTTTTCATTTTCCAAAAACGTAGGAAAGTTATTCATATATGCTTTGATATAATACTGAGTACCATCTATTGGCATCATCTATCTATACTAACCATATTCGGTTTATGACAAAGAATATGTATATGGATAAAGCTATGTTCACAATTCTAAAGTTATATATTCTCCTTACATGAGACTTTATTGATTGTTAATCCAAATACCTAAGCACATATGTGCACATTTTTTGCACTTGTTATGTTATACATTTTGTTTAATAACCCACTAGTATATATGGAAATTTACCTGTGAACATAGTACCAAAAATGTGATATATTATACATAAAAATCAAACCAGAGAATCAACTGAAAAAAGAAGGTTCAACAGTCTTAGTAAATAAGGAAAAAGGAGCAATTAATTTGCAAGCATTTGGGAAATATTTTAATTCAAAATATTTGGTATGATTTGGAGCAATTACATATATGTTTCTTGGGTGATTTCGGTTGAGTCTTATAGTCAGCAGAATCAATTTTACTGGCATATGTATTTATTTATTTTGCCAGATTATTTATGAATCATACTATAAAAGACATTTTAATTTTTCCATTTTAATCTTGTTTTACCTTTCCCGACTCTACTTTTTAATTTGCCCCATTAACATTTTCAACAGCATTTTTATTTTTTGTGCTATCTAGATATTTTGTACTTTGAAGTTTCTTTTTCAACACCCTGTGTTAGTTTCC
>RJWJ010006020.1:0-64832 GCA_004363605.1 Indri indri
CTGTCCAATTAATTTCTTTCTATTTTTGGTAGAGACGGGGTCTCGCTCTTGCTCAAGCTGGTCTCGAACTCCTGAGCTCAGGACGATCCGCCCGCCTCAGCCTCCCAGAGTGGTAGGATTACAGGCGTGAGCCACCGCACCCGGCCTAACACCTTAAGTCTTTAGATGGCCTGTTCTCTGTGTCTCAAATGGTCTTCCTTCGGATAGCTGGTTGGCTAACTTTCTCATTTCCATCAAGTCTTAGTTAGTTAAAATATCACTTTCCCTGTAACTGCCCAATTTTAAATGATAAAGACCTTGCTTCAGCATTCCTGGTTCCCCTTTCCCTGCTGACTTCTCCATAGCACTCACCATTTTCTAATATACTATATTTATCTATTTCTTTATTTATTATGTTTATTATCCGTCTCCACCCCACTAAATATAAAGCTCCACAAGGAGAGGCACTTTTATCAGTTCAGTCACTAATCTTTCTCCAGCATCTAGAACTGCCTGGCATAGAGGTGATACTCAATGTATTCTTGCTGAATGAACAAACGAAAGATTCTCAACCCCACAGATTATCAAGGAAATATACATTTTAAAATAGTAAGATGTTACTTCATACCCACTGAACCTGAAAAATTTAAGATACAGATAATAATAACAATGCCGGAACAGTGACAGCTATTATAAACAAGGGGTGGCAAACTGGTGGTACAACCACTTTGAAAAGCAACCAGGCACTACCTTGTAAAGCTGAACACTGGTATACCTTAATGAGAAATTCCACTTCCAGTCACATGCCCTAGAGAAACTCTCACACGTGTACCAGAAGTCTTGTACAACAATATTCATGGCAACACTATTTGCAATAGTAATCCCTAGAAACAACCCAAATGCCCACCAAGAGCTCCACTAGGTACTCAAGAGAAAGGGCGGGGAAGATTACCTGAAATAACCTTTCTTATTGGACAGGACTGCAGGAAATAATTAGCTACCCACAACCCATGCTTCGTTCTTCACACAAAGCAAATTCAAGCTGCCACTTGGGGGAAAGGCAGAAAACCCTCCCACCCTCTGAACCCAGGCAAATATCGGGAGCTAGTAGAGAGAACACTAATTCTACACAAATGTTTTCAGGAAAAAATAACAGGAAATACTCTTAAACTTACTGAAATTTGTTTTATAACCAAGTATATAGTTTATCTTGGTGAAAGTTCCATGTACATATGCAAAGAATGTGTATTCTTTTCAATGGACAAAAGATATAAAGACATTTCAAAGAGAACAAATGAAAGTGATGGCAGCTAAGCAAATAAAAAGATGCTCAACATCACTGGTCTTTAGAGAAATTCAAATTAAGGCCACAATGATATATCACTACACACCTACTAGAACAGTCAAAATTAAAAGTAGTAACAATACCAAATGCCGGCAAAGATGCAAAGTGGATCTTCCAAATATTGCTAATGGAAATGTAACATGGTACTTGGGAAAACAGTTTTTCAGTTTCTTTAAAAATTAAATACATAAGACCACGCAATTGCATTCATTGGCATTTATCCCAAAAAAATGAAAACTAACATCTATGCAAAAATCTGTACATTATTGTTCAAAGCTTTGTAATAGCCAAAACCTAGGAAACAACCAAAATGTCCTAAAATAAGTGAATGGTTAAACAAACTTTGCCACATCCATGCCATTATAATACTTATCAGCTATAAAAAAGAAAGAACTATTGATATCTACTACAAGTTGGATGGATTTCAAGGGCATTATGAGTAAAAAAAAAAAAAAAAGCCAATCTCAAAAGGTTACACACTGTATGATTCCACTTATGTAATAGTCTAAAAATGACAAAATTATAAAGATAGAGAACAAACTAATGGTTACTAGGGGTTAGGGATGGTGGAGAGGGAGGTGGTGGGAGTACTTGCAAAAGAGTAGCAGAAGGAAGATCTTTGTGGTGATAGAATAGTTTTGTATCTTGATTGCAGTATAGGTTACACAAATCTACGGATGTGATAAAATAGCATAGAACTATATACACACTATACTTGTTCTGATGTTGTACCATAGTTATATAAAATGTGACCATTTGGGAAACTGAGTGAAAAGTAAGCAAGACTTCAGTGTACTATCTTTGCAACTTCCTGTGAATCTATAATTATTTCAAAATGAAAATTTTTTTTTAATTCCACATACCTTCAAAAAGTTAAAGTATGTACTTCATTAAAATAAACTTTAAATGTATCTCATTTGAAATGTGTTTTGGCTTATACTGCATTTTTCCTTGAGTTGCTTCACAAATTTATCACCTGTCTGCCTTAGCTCCATAACACATTAGTATACTTTAGAAACACCAATACCATGACCTGATAGAAAATGAATTGTACCCATTTTAGAGCATAAATACAATTTATCTCAGTCTTTTACAAACAGGGAGTGACAAAAATCATGAAGACAAACAAAAAAGAAAGAAAATTGTCTAGAAATAAAATAATCAACAAAACCAAACCATGAAGTGATCTAGACGTTGCAACACTAAGATAGGAACTTTAAAAAAAAACTGTGATTAATACAAGAATATAGTGGAAAAGGTAGAAAACCTTTTCTGCGGATATCAACAGATAGAAGGATACTATTAGGAAGAGTAAAATGGAAATGCTGGTAATAATGAAAAACAAAACATCAAAGAAGAATAATTCCTTTAATGAGCTTATCAGCAAACTTTATAGAAGAAAAAAAATCAGTGAACTTGAAAGTAGATCAATAGAAATTATCCAAATTGAAGCAGACAAAAACACACACACATTGATGAAAAAGAAAAAAAAATCCATCCATGAGTAGCAGTACACTATCAGTGGGTCTATCATATGTGTAACTAAAATCCCAAGAACAGAAGGCAAAGATAATGGGACAAAGAAATAGTTGAAGAGATGACTGATGGCTGGGAATTTTTCAAAATCAATTAAAGACAACATATCACAAATTAAGGAAAATCAGAAAGCCCAAATAATACTAAGCAATACTAAGTATTTAATAATAAATACTGAGAACAAAGTAACTCTCATAAAACCTAATGTGATGTAAAATACAACACAAACACCCAAAACAGTAAAGCATATAAGAGATTTGGAAAGATCTCCCCAAAAAGGATATGAGATGAAAAGCAATTTCACTTTCTCCTCTAATATGTAATAAACATTTACTTAGTCCTTATACCTTTGATGAGATTCAAAAAGTGTGTGCACATTTTAATTGTCAAATGACTGAATAATGTACAATAGCTAAGCTGTTACAGAATTGGCTGTCTCAATCTGTACCAATTCTGTGACTGTACAATTATGAAGTTAGGCTAATTATTTCTGGAGACTCACTCCAAGATTTTCTTCTAGTTGAGAAAGATGACACATGAAACCAGAGATTTCTCATTAATAAATCATGAAGAGACTGCAATTTTCAGAATAAGATATTGATAAAAAATGCCAACCTCATTCTAAATTTAAACATTCTGCAAATGCCTAAGGCTAAACTACAAAATTTCTTTGTGTTTTTCTAACAAAGAAAATCTGCCCCATGAAGTTATAAAGCTAGATATTAATTTTTAATGAGTGTTTCTTCTAAATTTTGCTTTCTGATAATTTAGCAACACTTTTCTCCAGATTTTATTGTCAAAATGAGGTAAACACAATTCACTATAATCTCACCATACGGTTTTCATTTTATCTTATTTCCTTGCAGTATTCAAATAAATGCATATGTAAACTGTATATGCAATTGTAAATTTCTTTTTCAATTATATCATAATATAAAGTTCTAAGTTATTAACGGCCTTCATAATCGTATTATTTATGTCTATATATTTCATCAATATGACGATTTAGCCATTTTCCTATTTTTAAACATTAAAGTTTAAAAAGAGGAAGTTTAAACATAAGTTTATGCTAGATAAACTTTATTATATTCCCTAGCATATAATATAGTCCCTATTATATAGCTAACATCACAACGATGTCTTCATGCATTAACTTTTTTCTTCTTTCAGGTTACCACCTAAATATAAACTCCCAGATACAAAATGATTAGCTCAAAGAGCATGAACACTGCTTGATATAGTTTGCTGAATCACTTTCCAAAGGAGCTATAATAATTAATACCATCACATGCAATTTTAAAAAGATCTTTATATATAAGTGCTAATTTCAACTTTAAATCATAAATATGATCATACCATCAAAACTGCTGTTTTTAATGCAGTCTTTCATTTTCCTTTGAAGGCATGGTTCCCCACCTCACATACTCTCCCTACCCTCCCTCCCACAACATGACAGCTCTACCCATTCGCCCACCCAGACGGTCCAAGCTAACAACCTACTATGTATCTAGCCTGTACCTCTATTCTGATATAATAATATAAAAATATGTATTTTCATAAACATGTCTACATTTAAAATGGTGCTATCACTGCATGGTTTTTTAAATATAATATGCCACACACATTTTTCATCATCTTATTTTTTCTTATGTAATAATACTCCATGGAAATCCCTCCTAGTTTACTGATATGTATCTGATTCACTCTTTTTAATGACTACTTACATTCCATTATGTAGATACATAATAAATACATATTTATTTGACCATTTCCCTATTGAGAGACATATACCACATTTCTACTTTTTTGCCACTACAAATGCTTGTACAGAAATCCTTACATGTGGAGGCATGTTTCTATAGGCTAGATTCCAAAAAATAAGATTGCCAGGTCAACTGGTATATAAATTTTTTATTTTAATAGATGTTGTCGGATCACTGTCCAGAAAAGCTCTACTAATCCACGTTTCTACTAGCAAAGTATAAAAATAACTTCTCCCTTAGGTTCCTGCCAGTAAAACATTAATGTTGGTTCTTTTCTCCCCCACCTCTCTTTTTTCACTGGGGACAGGGTTCGGGGTGGGGATGAAGGAGGCAGTTTGATAGGTACAAGGTTACATATCACATTGATAGTTTAATTTGCATTGCTTTACTAGTGAATTAGAACATCTTATAATATGTTGTTGGCCATCTGGATTTGCTTCTTCATATCTGTCACTCATTTTCCTACATTGCTGTTTATTTCCTTTTTGTCAATATCTAAGCAGTTATAACAGATATCAACTCTGTCTTTTCTCTGCATTGAAAATATTTTTACCAAACTCATTGTTTGTATGGTATATTTCTTTCATTCAAAAGTTAAGTTTCATACAAATATACCTTTCTTTCTTTATAACTTGTAGGTTTACAATGGTGGTTAAGAAAGTCTCACTCCAAGAACACAAATGATGAATGACATATAAAACAAAAAAGGAATGGATATAGAAAAAAAAATAAAGAACTGGGTGGTAAAAGAAGGCTCATCTGTAGAGCTGATATTTAAGCTATGACCCAAAGGATAAGGAGGCACTAACAGTAAGAAAAGTAGGGAAGTTCATCTGTGATTGATTATGTTCAAGTCACAGGAAGAAAGGATCAGATTGCTTAAGTACTTTCTCTTTTATGATTAACTCTTTCAGTGATTATAGAAACATATATTTATACATATTAGTTTCTGTAGCTGCTATAACAAATTATCAGAAGCATGGTGGCTAAAAACAACAGAAATTTATTCTCCCACAATTCTGGAGGCTAGAAGTCCACACGGTGCTCAAATCAAAGAGTTGGCAAGGATGCCTCCCTCTGGAGATCCTAGAGGAAAACCCGTTCTTTGACTTTTCCAGCTTCTAGTGGCTGCCGGTATTCCTTGGTGTGTAGACACATCACTTTAATCTTAAAGGCCAGTATCTTCAAATCTCTTTCTGCTCTGTCTTCACATTGCTTTGTCTTCTGTATGTCTGCAGAATATGCCTCTGTTTCTCTCTTGTGACAGCTTTTAGGACCCACTCAGATAATCTAATATAATCTCTCCATCTCAAGATCCTTAACTTAATCGTATCTTCAGACACCCTTTTTCTAGATAAATAACACTTACCAGTTCCAGGGATTAGAATCTGATATCTTTAAAGGACATCAGACTGCCTGCCACATCTTAGTAAAAGAAACATATTAAGGTAACTGGATGGGAGAGATTAACATAACTATTAGTGAGGGATATATCTGGAGTTGCATGAAAATCAAAGAAAATAATTCAACCACTTGAGATATATAAACATTTTAGTAATTAATTTCTAATTTCCCTTAATGTACAATACCACAGTTGTATATACTTCTACATACTGCTTTTCTATAAGAAGGTCTCTAAAAACCACACCTACTACATTCAAATTACAGAAATTGAAGGAGGGCATAGAAAAATGATCAGCATTGTAAGGGAGGTAGAGCTGTGAACAATTTGTTTAAAATTTACTGTTATGGAAACTCGAATCAAAATGGCAGACTAGACACAGGTAGTATATGCCTCCTCCGGAGAGAGGAACCAGAATACTAAGCCAATTCTCACATTTTGAACAGATCATCAGGAAAGAATGCTAGGATTCACTACGGATGACACAGGAAGCACCAAAAATGGGTAAGGAGAAGGTTCAGGGCAACCTGTCCAGCTGGAACCTGGCTAACAGCAGGGAGAAGGTCCTTGATGCAGGGCAACAATAAAAGAGAAGGCCCCAGTGCTCCATGAACTTTTACAATCTTGGCTACAAGAGAACCCCCCAACTCATGCAGCTCTTGGGCCTAATATAGGGAGCTACTTGGAGATTGCATAGAGACATTGTACCAGAAAGGGAACTTATGCCCACAGGTTGGACAAAGCTGCAGGCCCACCTGGGAAACCAAGCTTTCCAGCAGACATCTGGAATGGTGCCCACCATCCTGCAGCTGGCAGCTGTGGGACTGAATCTCAAGTGAACTGCATTTCCCATGGTTCCCTGCTAGTACAGGCTACCTGAGAAGGGCCCTACCCTCTCCTGTCGCAGGACCAGGGTGCCAAGTAACACCAACATGGACAACTTGAATCCTAATGAAGGGCTCTACCACTCTACTGCCACGTCCCACATCACACCAACTCCTCAGGGAACTGAGAACCCACCCACACACCTGGTCCTCTGCTCTACTAGTTTCTGAGCAAACCACCAAAAGGCCTAAGAATTGGCCCCCCAGGAAACATTAACACTGCTGCCAGCATAAGCTGCCTGGGGCCCAAAATCAGGCACATTCAGCCCACTGCTTCCACCACTAGGGCCCAAAGACTGAGTTGGCTGCCATTCAAATCCCCAGCAAAACTTCACCACAGCCTCAAATATAATAACTGTTCCCTAAGCCACCAAGGAAATCACAGATACCACTGATCCTATGTACTACCTAAAAATTTATACAAAATTCACACTACTGCAGGCACCCAAAATCAAAGCCAAACTGTCCTATTCAACCAACAACATATATATATATATATATCATCAAGAAAAAATTCCCTTCAAAAGCAATTTCAAAAAATCAGAGCAAGCAACTGCTATATCGGATGTATAAATGTCAAGAGAAAGACACAGGAAACATGAAAAAGGAAATATGACACCATCAAAGGACTGTAACAACTGTCCAACAACAGATCCCAATCAAAAAGAATTTCTCGTAATGCCAAATAAAGATTTCCAAATATTGACTCTAAAGAAGCTCAATTAGATGGAAGTGAAATCTGCAAACCAACACAAAGAATTCAGAAAATTAATTTGAAATATGAATGAGAAATTTACTAAGGAGATGGATATAATTTAAAAAAAAAGAAATTCTGGAGCTGAAAAATTGATTGAAGGAAATACAAAACTCATTAGAAAGCTTTAAGAATAGACTAGACCAAGCAGAGGAAAGAATTTCAAAACTTGAAGACAGTACTTTTAAAATAATCCATTTATGGGGGAAGGGCATGCCTTTAACCCGCACTTGGGTGAGGCAAAGACATAAAGTGTAACTGTAGTGTTTGTACCCTCACAATACCCTAGAATAAAAAAAAAAAAAGAAAAGAAAAGAAAATCCAAACTTTCAAAACAGATACATTAAGGGATTATTCTGTACATTACAAATAAATTATCTGGAATTAATCAAAAAATAAATAAATACATAAAATGTGTTTCTTTAAAAAATTCCATTCACATAAAAAAAGGGAAAAATATGAAAAAGAAAAGAGCAAAGGCTTTGAGATGTCTGGGACTACATAAAGTGATGAAACAAATTATTGGCATTCCTGAGGGGAAAGAAAAATCAAAAAGTTTAGAAAACCTATTTAAGGAAATAATCAATGAAAACTTCCCAGGATAACCAAGAGAATTAGACATTCAGATACAGAAGACCCAACAATCTCAAGGCAAATACATTGCAAAAAGCTTTTCACCGTGGTATATTATAACCAGAGTGACTAAAGTTGAAGAGAAAGAGAGAATTTGAAAATTAGCAAGAGAAAAGCATCTAGTCACCTATAAAGGAAACCCCATCAGACTAATAGCGGACCTCTCAGTAGCAACTTTACGGGTCAGGAGAGAATGGTATGGCATTTTCAAAATGCTGAAAGAAAAAACTGTCAACTGAGAATTTTATGTGCTGCTGGAGAATAAGTGTCATAAATGAAGGAGAAATAAGGTCTTTCCCAGACAAGCAAACAATGAGAGAATTCATCACCATGAGACCAGCCCTATAGGAAATACTCAAGGGGAACAAAAGGTCAATATTCACCATCACAAAAACACACAAAAATATAAAACTCGTAGGTCTCATAAAAAAATTATACAAAGGAGGAAGAGAAAGGAATTAGATGGTAACCTGACAGAACGTCAGCAAATCACAAAGAAAAAAAGACAGAAAAAGAAACAAGGAAATTATATAACAACTTGAAATCGCCTAACAATATGACAAGAACAAAGCCTGATATGTCAGTATTACCTTGAACGTAAATGAATGAAATGTTCCACTTAAAAAATACAGTCTGGCAAAATGGATAGAAAAACATGATCTAACTATTTATACTTGTTGCTTATGAGAAACTCACCTTACAAATAAAGACACATACTGACTGAAAGTAAGGGGGTGGAAAAAGACATTCCATGTAAACAGAAACCAAAAGTGAATGGGAATAGCTATACTTCTATCAGATAAAACAAACTTTAAATCAAAAACAGTAAAAAAAAAAAAAAAAAAAAAAAAAAAAAAAAAAAAAAAAAAAAAAAAAAAAAAAAAAAAAAAAAAAAAAAAAAAAAGACAAAGAAGGTCATTACATAATAATAAAAGGACCCATTCAATAAGAGAATATAATGATCTTAAATATATATGCACCCAACATCAGAGCACCTTGATCTGCAAAACAAATACTACTAGCCTAAAGAAAAAGATAGACAGCAAAACAATAATAGTGGGGGACTTCAATATGCCACTCACAGCACTAGACAGATCATCAGGACAGAAAATCAACAAAGATACACTGGACTGAAATTGGACTTTAGGCCAAATGAACTTAACAGACATTTATGAAATATGCCACCCAACAACTACAGAATATACATTCTTTTCATTAGCACATGGAAAATTCTCCAAGATAGATCACAGTTTAGGCCACAAAACTATTCCTAAAAAATTTTTAAAAATCAAAATCATAATCAGGTACCTTCAGACCACAGTGGAATAAAGCCAGAAATCAATATGAAAAGGAACTTCAGAAACCATACAAACACATGGAAATTAAACAACATACTCCTGAATGATCACTCAGTCAAGGAAGAAATAAAAACAGAAATTAAAAAATGTTTGAAATGAAAAACATAAAAAATAAAAACACACCATATATCAAAACCTGTGGGATACAGAGAAAGCAGTGTCAAAGGGGGAGATCATAATATTAAATGCCTATTCGAAAACTTAGAAAGATCACAAATTAACAACCTAACATCACACCTCAAGGAACTAGAAAAACAAGAACAACAAAACTCAGAGTTAACAAAAGAAAATAAATAACAAAGATCTAAGCAGAACTAAATGAAATATGAATCAAAAAAAATCAATGAAACAAGTTGGTTATTAAAAAAGATTTAAAAAATTGATAAACTACCAGCAAGACTAGCCAAGAAGAGACAATATCCAAATAAACACATCAGAAAAAGTTCAGGACCAGATGGATGCAAAGTTGAATTTTACCAGATGTACAAAGAAAAACTGGTGCCAATCCTAGTGAAACAGGTCCAAAAGATCAAGAAGTAAGGAATCCTCACTAACTCATTCTACAAAGCCAGTATCATCATGATACAAAAGCCAGGAAAGGATACAACAAAAAAAAAGATAACTACTAACCATTATCTCTGATAATCGTAGATGCAAAAATCCTCAACAAAATACTAGCAACCTCAATCCAACAGTACATGAAAAGGATAATTCACCATGATCAAGCAGGTTTTATCCTAGGGATGAAAAGACGGTTCAATGAACACAAGTCAAGAAAGGTGATTCACACACAAAGAGAATTAAAAACAAAAACCATATGATCATCTCAACAGAAGCAGAAAAAGCATTTGATAAAATCTAGCATCACCTCATGATAAAGCCCCTCAAAAAAACTTGGCATAGAATGAACATATGTCCAAATAATAAAAGCCATATATGACAAACCCACAGCAAACATCATACTGAATGGAGAAAAGTTGAAAGCATTCTCCCTGAGAACTGGAAAAAGGCAAGGATGCCCACTTTCATCACTTTTATTAAACATAGTGCTGGAAGCCCTAGCCAATAGCCAGAGCAATCAGGCAAGTGAAAAAAATAAAAATAAAAGGCATCCAAATTGGAAAAGAGGAGGTCAAATTATCTCTATTTGCTGATAATATGATCGTATACCTAGAAAACCCTAAAGGCTCCTCAAAAACAGTCCTAGATTTGATAAATGAATTCAGCAGAATCTCAAAGTCTCAGATTATAAAATTAATATCAAAAATCAATAGCATTTGTATATACCAATAATGATTTGAGAACCAAACCAACAATTCAATCTCATTTATAATAGCTGCAAACAAAATGAAATTACCTAGAAATAAATTTAGACACCATGGAGGTGAAAGTTCTCTACAAGGAGAACTACAAATCATTGATGAAAAAATACCATAGACAACACAAACAAATGAAAAAATATCCTATGCTCATGGACCAGAAGAATCAATATTGTTAAAATGATGATACTGCCCAAAGCAATCTACAGATTCAATGCAATTCCTATCAAAATACTGTCATTTTTCACAGAATTAGAAAAAAGAATTCTAAAATTCATACGGAACCAAAAAAGAGCCCAAATGCCAAAGCAATCCCTAAGCAAAAAGAACAAAGCTGGAGGCATCACACCGCCTGACTTCAAATTATACTACAAGACTACTGTAACCCAAACAGTGTGGTACTGGTATAAAAATGGACACACAGATCAATGGAATAGAATAGTGAACCCAGAAATAAAGCCACATATTTACAGCCAACTAATCTTTGATAAAATTGACAAGAACAAGCACTGTGGAAAGGACCCCTTTTCAATAAATGGTGCTAGGAAAACTGGATAGCCATATGCAGAAGAATTAAACTGGATCCGTATCTCTCACCATATGCAAAAATTAACTCTAGATTAATTAAAGACTTAATAATATATGTCCTGAAACAATAAAAACTCCAGAAGAAAACCTATGAAAAACTCTTCTGGACATCAGCCTAGGTAAAGTGTTTATGACTATGTCCCCAAAAACAAAAGGCAATAAAAATAAAAATAGACGAATAGGACTTAATTAAACTAAAAAGCTTTGGCACAGCAAAAGAAATAATCAAAGGAGTAAACAGACTACCTACAGAATGGAAGAAAATATTTGCATTAGACTGACAAAGGACTAACATCTAGAATCTGTAAGGAACTCAAACAACTCAGTAAGAAAAAAAATAACCCCTTAAAAAGTGGGCAAATGACATGAAGAGGCATTTTTCAAAAGCAGATATACAAATGGCCAAGAAACTTATGAAACAATGCTCAACATTACTAATCATCAGAGAAATGCAAATTAAAACCACAATGAGATACCATCTTACTCCAATTAGAATGGCCATCATCAAATAGTCAACAAATAATAGATGTTGTAAAAAGGGAACATTTACACACTGTTGGTAGGAATGTAAATTAGTACAAACTCTGTGGAGATCAGTATGTAGATTTCTCAAAGAACTAAAAGTATATTTACCATTTGATCCTCCAATCACACTATTGGGTATCTACCCAAAGGAAAAGAAATCATTATATCAAAAAGATTCATATATCATATGTTTATTACATATATCATATTCATATATCATGTTTATTATAGCAAAATTCACAATTGCAAAGATATGGAATCAATCTAAGTGCCCATCAACTGATAAGTGAATTAAGAAAATGTGGTAGGTTTGTGTGTGTATATGTATATGTATACACACACACACACACACACACACACACACACACACATGCACACACACCATGGAGTACTACTCGGCAATAAGAAACAATGAAATAATGTCTTTTGCAGCAACTTGGACAGAACTGGAGGCCACTATCACTAAAAGAAAAATAAATGCCACATGTTCTCACTTATAAGTGGGAGCTAAACTATGGCTACACAAGGGCACACGGAGTGGTATAACAGACATTGGAGACTCAAAAGGGTAGGGTGGGGGTTGAAAAATTACCTATGGGGTACAATGGATACTACTTGGGTGATGGATATACCAAAAGCCCAGACTCTACCACTATACAATATATATATGTAACAGAATTCAACTTGTACCCCTAAATTTATTAATAAAAAAATTAATATAAAATAAAATTTATTATCATTATAGTGATACTTATACAAAAGAAAAAAGTATTCTTAAGTATTGAAAAATACTTAACCTCACAAACATACATATTATATACATATACATGAAAGCATATTTTTTAACAAACTCTTAAATAAACATTATTTAATTAAAATAAATTCTTTTTCCACAAACCAGATTTTAACAATTTATGTGAACCTAAAGTGTGGCTTGTTTTTCAGCTTCTAACCATACCCTAGTGACTAAAAAAGGCTCTATTTTAGCTAGTGGCTAATTTGAAGGTTACAATTACTACACATCACTCTATATGATCTGAGCCATATTTTATTATAATGCATAAACTTTTATATTTAGTGTTTTGGATTCAGAGATCTCAAAGTTTTTTATTTCACATTAATAAAAGATACTTCCTCATAAAAATAACAGATAAAATAATTTATTGGAATAAAATAATTCTAGTCAATAAAAATTGAATGGAAGAGAGAAAAAGCATATTACAATTCAGCAACATTAAACTTATAAGTGTAATTTTATACTGCTATTCAAAATATGTATTATATGTAAAATAACATAAAACCAAATACAAACTCTCTTCCACAGAAAACTACCTCCAGTTTGTATAAATATATTAATATAATATTTACACAAAATGAGAACAAACTTAATGACTAAGGAAATTATTTATTTTAATGAATTATGTAACAGGATAAAAGTATGAAAGAAATTTAATGAGTCATTTCCAATAACAATGTTTTACAAGTCACTTAAAATAACCAGTCTTTGCCTAAAGAGAAGAATCACTTAAAATTATTATACAGTGGAATTAACAACTGAAAGTAATTCCTCTTGGCAACATCTGGAAAACAGGTGGTAGTACCAAACTATCACAAGGAGAGAAAGGACATTTTCACTTGCTGTATTCAAAAAACAATTAAACATCATCATTAGTTACATTCATTTCATATCTATTAAAACAATACATAGAATCAAACTTTGACTATTTTCATCATCTAACAAAGCATGATACAAACTCAATAAATGTTGACTAATCTTAAGAAAATTTACGTTTAGTTCCAATAGCAAAGTGTAGCAAAACATAGTGAAATAAACTATTTCTAATGACCATTTTAGAAATTCTTCACTGTTTTTTCAGTTATCATTCATTGGTCATCAAAAAAGATCACAGTAAGTTGTGCCACTGAAAATATGTTATTGAGAAAATCTGATTGTCCTTTATCATTACAGATCATCTAAGAGACCACATTTAAAATCAATATGGTAAATTTTACCACCTTATATACAAAAATGACACTACATCCAGCTTAAGTACCAACAAATAAAAGGTTACCTATAAATGTCAAATTCATTTTAAAATGCTGCCTTCTCAAATATGAAAGTCAGACCTAGTCCACTTAACAAAACTATCTCACACTATAGTCTAAAATGTCTGTTACCAGGGTACCAAATGTGATTTGCAGCCAACCAAATGATTAAAACTCAAATTCATCTATACACATTGCTGAACTTAGTTTTCCTCTTCATCTTTTTTTTTCTTAAATGAGGCACTGTAACTCAAACCTAATGGTGCTGGAATAAGAAGTAGATTAATAAATAGAAACTTTACAGTAGTAATTATAATGAAATTGCCACCAGCATTGTATCCTTCATCAGTTTTGCTCTCCAGGTTTTTCATACTCATTTATCATTTGAATCAGTTAAATATAGATTAATGGGTTCTTCCACAGTCTTCAATGTTGACATCCACCAGAAATATTCTCAAGCTTTTTAAAATAAGAATATCATTAATTATATACACCATTTAATCCTTTGACAGATTAAAAATGGCCACAAATTCTTTGGCATGTCTCCTATAGAGAAGCAGAGTCTATGTCTCCTCCCCTTGAATGTGGGTGGGCTTTGTGATTGCTTTAACCAGTAGTATGTGGTTATTTTCTAGGCCCAGGCCTTAAGAAAGAGGCAGCTTCCACTTAATGTCTTGTGAACACTTGCTCTGGAGAAAACTACCCTCCATAAAAGAAATTTGAATCTGAGAACATCAAGCCACAAAGTAGCCCAGACTAGCCCTGTGGAGAGACCACATGAAAACAGAAACACTTAATCAATCTCACACTCTACCCAGTTATTCTGGTTTCGATGCTAGACATGAATGAAGAGGCCTTCAGATATCTGCAGCCACAGCCACCATCTGACTTCAACAATATAAGACCAGCAAAAGCCTCCCCAAATACCTGATCCACAAAATTATGAGCAAAACAAAATATTGTTTAAGCCACTAAAGTTTTGGGGTAGTTTGTTACACAGCAATAGGTAACTAAAACAAAAGCTATAATTTCATTTTATGGCATGAACAACCTCACTATTTGTGACAATAGGAAAGAAAGCAGAATGCCAATTTGTAGCTATTAATATAAGACACTGAAATTTTAAAAAACTTTCAAATTATCAATTTACCATCCATGCTAAAAGTTGTTTTCATTGTCTTTAACGTAAGTAATTCATGAGATAAGCATGAGATGGCCAATGCTCCCCATTACCTTTGATTTTCACAGTGTGAAGGAACGGGTCATGGTTACTAAGGTAAAAGCTTGTACCTATGTTCCCATGTTCCCATCAGCTGAATAGTATATCATCAAGAAATAATCGTTTTTGTTCCCAAACATTTTTATATTAGTTTTATCTCTTGATATAATTCCATTAAATATTTTTTTAAAATCTGTAAGATAGAAGTAGAAGTAGAAGTAGAAGTAGTTGCTTCCACGAAAAAGTTGACTACCTTATAGTCAACTTGATAAAGACTAGTTGCATTAAAAAAAAAATTGCTGTCAAGTGGCAAGACTATTTATAAAAATTCAGGATAATCTCCACCGGACTATTTTGCAACTGTCTCACAACACTCAAAAGGAAATTGAAACTAGAAACTGAAAATGATATTTAAAGATGTGATTTAAGAAAATCCATGATAAATTCCAACCAAAAGTCCCATGGTCATAGAAAAGATTTGAGTCTAATCTCAAAAGGCCAGGCTATAAATATATATTATATTTTAAGTTATGTATGCATTATTTTCATGACTACCCACCTACGCTCTAGCAAAAACCATTTTTATAAACTTTACAATTATCAGGCCCAACTAAGTTGGATAAAGGAGTTAGTACTATAATCTCTTTTTGTAAAATATTTTTTAAATTAAGAATGATGAAGTTTCAGTTTTGCAAGTTGAAGAATTCTATGGATGGATGGTGGTATTGCTAGCAAAACAGTGTGACTGTACTTAATGACCAATTTTATGTTATGGGTATCTTACCACAATTTGAAAAAAAAATAAGATGATACCAAGAGTTAAGGAATTCATACCTGATTTATGTCTCCCAATGAACTGTGACCCATTCCATAGGTATTGTTAATTTAAACTGACAAAGGCCCATATCTATATATCCTTAGCTATAACCAAGATCAAAACCAAATATGAGAATAAAAACTTAATAAAAATAGAGTTTTCTTTCTTCCAAACCTGAAAGACGTTCTTTTCGGAGCAGTCAGTATTCAATAATTAGGACAAACTTGACTATTCTGACAAAATAAATAAAATGAAGATTTTAATTTCCAGATTTAAATGGACCTTGTGAATATTCAGTAGATGCCCATAACAATTACCAAAAGAAATACTTCCTATCTAGGTTGCAAAAGATATTATGGCTATTATCACTTCACACAGATTTTTCTTTGATCGATATTAAACAATAACATTGACAGGAATTTTCTCACCACCAACCAGGGCATATTCTCTAACACTTCTCACTATACTATTTAAAAAGTCTTCACAATACTAATAATAATAATAAATCAAAAACATCATGTTGGGCAAATTAAGCCAGTCACAGAGAGCATACATTATAAAATTCCATGTATATGAAGTTTGAGAACAGGCAAAACTAATCTATGAAATAGAAATCAGACAAGAGGATGCCGGGGCAGGGTAGAGTATATGGAGAAAGATTGACTGCAAGGCGAGTAAGGCACTTTCTGAGGAAATGGAAATGTTTTATAACTCGATTGGAGTATTGTAACACAGGTATGTATTTATCAGAACTCAACAAACTATATACCCTCAAAGTTCATTTATAATATATGTAAATTACACATTAATTTTTTGAAATAATAGAGTTAGGAGAAAAGAAACTTAGGAGATTAGTCTAGACATTAATTCATGAAACTTATCCCTTGAAACAAAATATAGTAATGGTATTCTTTAACATCAGAATTATTACACAGGGCAGCTTATTGAAAGGTAAATTGAAGAACAAAGACATGCTACCATCTCTGATCATTCAGTCATAACAATTTCAAAGGTGAATCAAACATCATCACTCTCGATTACTTAAACTAAAACAAGAAGACATCTGGAATGACTATAAGACTTAGCTTCCCTCAGTTTAGTCTTGTTTTTCCATCTGTCTAATTCCTCCCCTCTAATTCAAGTCAATCTAAATTAATTCAACAAACTCATTATACTTACTCTATGTAAGTTGTTATGAGACAAGTTAAGTATAATAGAATACATAGATGAATTTATAGTAACCCCTATCTTCAAGGCATTTATAATCTAGTGGATGGCATTATGCAAGTAGACAATAGCTATAAGAAAAGACTTTGTGGTACCTGCAATATTCAAAATGAAACCCTATTCAATTCAGACCAATAATTAGAAAAGTGAAATTTTTTTTAAATAAGGCAAAAGAGCAGTAAATGGCTTGTGCTTTAAGCTTATCCCCTATTATTCACTTTATATTACCAGTGCAGGAAAAGTTCATAAATATCTCTATTTCAGAGTTTTCAAGAAATTTTCAAATGCAAATACAAAGGGCATCCTGTAGTTTTATAAATAAAAGACAAAAAATCCATGTTTACAATTCTATGGGTGGGTGGATAAAATGAGCTACCATATTTCTAATAAAGGATATTCAGTTTGATTCAAACCCTTGACCATCAAAGCACCTGGCAGTATATGGACAATCACATATTTCAGACTTTTCTGGAGTGAATTATCCTACTTTAAAAACTGAAATTTTAAAATTATAATTATGAAGTGACAGAAAACATTACAATCTGAATTCTGCTTACACAAAACCACATGGTATTCAATGCCAAGTTCCTAATTTAAAGCTGGGAAAATCACCATTGAAGATACCTGAGCCTGGATCAGATTCACTTAACTCAAAACCAGATATAGACCTCAATTTATATTGTTATCTCTAGCCACTCATATAAATAAGAATAACGTAAGCTGAAAGACAATAAATTCACCTAGATCTTTCTAAATTCGGCCACCATAATAGTACTAGAATATTCCTTTCCTCAAACTCTCAAATTAGAAGAAAAGACAGAAGAAAACATGTATCTTCACTTAGGTACTGTTAAAAATCTAAAATTATTCAATTCAATTATTCTGGGGAAAGTCCTTTAAAAATTCAGAAAATTCTCAATCTTGAAATACACCTGTCATTTTAAAAATATGAAGAAAACCCACCAGAAGAAATCAAGTCTTGGCAAGCCATCTCTGAACTCTTCCCCAAACAACTTGTCACAAGTGAACAGAACAAGCTGTACTAAGCATGCACAAAGATATTTCTTATGTTGTTTGCTTAATCAGCTATTGATTTCCCCACCACAAATTTAAAAACCAAATGTAGACAACAGGAGTCTGTTTGCAACTATAAAGTCACTCTACATTATTTAGCCTCAAAAGTTTGAAGCCTATGGAAGTCCACTTAAAAATTTACCTGGCACATACATGCTAAAATATTTTGATTGCCTTTTGAAGCCACACGGGATTCCAATCCACAGAGACAGGATTTCCAGTTTATTTCTCACAAACTACATGTACGAAACCCAAAATTACAACACAGAAAAGCACTGTTAAAATCCTATAACGGTAAAGCAAAGAAATTCACCAACGAATTCTATTTCTTAGGAACTTTTTCGAGCCTCTAGTTTAGCGTCCTATCCATAATATACAATATTCCACATCTAAATTAAGTACTCAAACACATGACGCTCACCTTGCTGCTCTGAGTCCTTGTTTTACAATGAAACCAAACCCAACCTAGCTCAAACACTATAAATTAAATAATGGCATAACTTTTTAAGAAGAATATGGTATCAAATACTATAATTACTATACTGTTTAGTAACAGTATAGCTCATATTCAATTCTTTACAGAAATTAGCCTCATGCTTTTTATAGTCACCTATTTCAGGTGACTTCAAAAAATAAGATTGTTACATGTCATCACATATTGCTGGCATGCTGCAAGTGCACCATTACAGAAACATCAAAATCTAGTACTCAGTTTTGCCCCTAATAGTGAATATCACTATGAGTTAATATTATGCCACTCACTACTACACAGAATTCAAACCATGCAGCCCTCACCACCATATTGGAGCAATGTTTTTAATACTGTCAAAATCCAATAAGCAAAAATATGTCCCCCAAAACTTGCTTACCCAGAATATTTGGAAATGTGGAAGATTAAACATTATGGGTTAACAAAGTTTTCTCATTTATACAGAGGCATTTAGAAATTCCTTTTGTTTTCAATTTAATTTAAGTAGTGCTTTAAAAAAATACACTGGCCAATTTCCATGCCTTAGGAAATAAAGTACGGAATGTCCTCAAATTAAATATATCCTTTATACATGAATGGTCATTCAGGGAACAGACTGGATATGTTCATAAAATACATAGAGATTTCCATCTTCTCTTTCCACCTTTCACCTTCACTACTACTATAAAATGTTAAGGTAATACATGTGGTTAAAGATTCATTTCAGAGAACATAGAGACAGTGTAAAGTTTAGCCTTGATAAAAGTCAACAAAGATAAGTAATAGGCATCTTCAGATATGTTAAGAAAGAACTGTTAGCTAACATAATGAAAAGCTCTTGGCCCGCAAGGCCTACAGTAAGTAGCATCTCTTAATTTTGCCAACCCAACACCCTTTCCCCCAATCTTCTAGCCATACAGGCAGACAATTAACTTAACCTGAGCTAAATAAAGCAAAATATATCCCTGCCATCAGTCCTAGGGATAGGAAACTGACTCAAGCTGGACGAACCAAATTCCTTCCCTGAAACGTTTCCAACTAGAGATAGAGAAGAAAGCTCCATTTCTCTCTGATCACAAAACTCCCCTTGTCTACATTCTGAATTAAACTTCCTTATCATTCGTACTCCCTCCAACATGCAAGTTCCATTCCACTTTAGAAATCTTGCCTGAGCTAGTCCTAGGAATGCTCTTCTTCCTGATATTTACATGGCTGGCTATTTCTTATAATTCAGATCTCAGCTTTAATGTCCTCTTTAGACAAAGGTTTCCCTAACATAGCCACTTAATTACTGTCGCATCACTCTATTTTAGTTCTCTGCACAGCACTTAACACTTTAATATACTTCTTTTTAATACTCACTGCTTAATCTCTAATATCTAGGATAGTGCCTAGCACAGAGTATGCACTCCACTCATAATTTGTTGAATAAATAAATGTCAATTGTTAAGAAATGAGCCCAATGCCAGTAGCAGCCATGGTCCTAGCCCACCCAAAAAGCCAATCTGAAACAGTGAAGCCACTTAAAATAAAAAAGAGAAGTAAAAAAAAAGAAGAAGAAGTAAAAGTCTTATTCTGTACTATGCTTTGAAAAGTGCAATATTTGTGCCTTTTTATAATGTACATAATATATTATTATAATGGATTATAATATAGTCATATATGTATATAAAGATACATAAATATATCCATACTGGGGATGTATTCCCAAAAATGTATTTCCGACAGAGATGAACAATCAAAAAAGTCTAGAGACAACCAGTGTTAAACAAATTTGATTTCTTAAGCTAGCAGGTTTTAGGTTTCTTTCATTTCCAACCAAGAGACTTCTGAAATGTGACTAACACATATATGACATGGGTCCTGGAGATCAAACCCTGACCATACTACAGAGAAGGATATTGGTCCCAAGTCTCTCTCATGGGGAGCCCAAGCTGATTCAATGTCCCTCCACCTTGGGGTGTGTCCTACTCTGCTGGAGTCACTGGCAATCAGCACCAGGGAGGGCCAGCAGGCAGGAAGCTGAAGAAGTTCAAGAAACTGTCACAGCCAAGAGCAGCCTAAGGAGATACGACCACTATTTAATATGGTATCCTAGATGGGAGTCTGGAACAGAAAAAGGAAATTAGATAAAAACCAAGAAAATATGAATAAAGTATGGACTTTAGTTAATAATTATGTATAAATATTGGTTAATTCATTTCAACAAATGTACCATACTATAACGTAACATGTTTATAAAAGGAGAAACTGGGCGTGGGGTTTATGAGAACTCTCTGTATTATCATCCCAAATTTCTGTAAACATAAAACTGTTGTAATAATAAAGTTTACTGTTTAAAAATTAGGTCAAGAATAAAACCATAGAAATGTATTAATATTCAAGGTATAGAAAGAGGAAGATAAGTCAGTAAAAGAAATGTAAAAGGAATGATCAGAAATACAAAAAGACAGAAACAGGTCTAATATAACAGAGCTCTGTCAAAAAAAAATAATAAATAAATAGAATCCACTGTATTCAGGAGGTCATTGGTAAAAAAATCATACGTTCATTGGAGCTGTAAGGATGAAAAATAAATCACAGTTGTTTTATGATGCCTTATGAGCCATGATTTTATTATTCTCCCAGTTAAAAATCTCTTAAAAGAGTCTACTAGTTTCAAATCTATTAAGAGTCTTCCCTCTTCACTGAATTCACATCCATTTAGTTGCCAAAACATAACTCTTATTGAATCTTCATTCACAGCGTAAAGTATTAGGAGATGCATCAAACAGAATACTTTCATCTGGAAGTAACAGAAAATTCTGAAATCAAACTGACTTAACCAATAAAGAAATGTATAACTAGTATCACATATAATAAGAAGTTCACAGGTAAAGCAGTCTCCAAGCACTACCAATCGGAGCTTCAAAAATTCCCTCTTATTCCCTTGGATCTAGCCTCTCAGGCATAGCTTCAACCACAAGCTGGAAGCAAGATGACAGAAATATTTTGAGATTGTGATCTGCCCATCCTCAAGGATGTCACCAGCAAAGGAAAGGAATTATCATATTTCACTTAGGCTTACCAAAATCAATCCTGGGACCTGATATGAGGTCCCCTTCCTCTGAGTCATGTAAAGGAAGGTTAGATGCCTAAATAAAACAGCGAATCTGTTAGAAAAGTAGCAAGGAAAGGGGTAATGCTAAATAGGCAACCAACAGCAGCCAATACAGGAAGTTCTTATTTGCATGTTTTTCCTCAAGAATGTTTAAAAATTATTTTAATACAATGAAGAATAGAATTGAACAAAATCAGGGCCACACAATTTCCTTCTTCAAATAACCAAATGATAACCTCAGAAACCATTAGTACTGTTTTACATGTTAAGGAGAAAAATGTAGTATGAATGTAAGTTTTCTCTCATCACTCAAATTTATATCACAAAGATAAAATATATTTGGGTATTTTCAAACCAGAACCCTATTACATCTTATACTTTAACTTTTTATTGTGTTAGGGATAAGATGATAAAAGATCACAAGGTAGTAAAAAGAACACTGAACTTGGAGTCAGGGCACTGGACTCTAGTCCCAACTCTTCCACTAAACTACAGTGTTATCACAGATGGTCCCCTAATCACTCTAGGGTTCAGTTTCCTCCTTTATTAAATGAGCAAGTTAGGAGAGGTGATCTCTCAAGTCTTACTTCTGGTTAATTCCTAATTAGAAATAATACTCGTTTGTTAACTGGAAGATTTATGTGAACTATTTAAAGTTGTAATTCTGGGCTAGCCAAATCCTAAAGATCGCTTCCAAGACTATGGGCTGATGACACATGAAGCTTTTTCCTACAAAACTTCACTTTCATGAAAACTTTCACTGTGGCCAGAAATGTAAATAGAATGATGTTACAGCTTCTGAAATAACTCAAGAATTCAATTCAATTCAGTTTCTCTTTAAACTCAAATTCATTATTAAAAGGTTGTAGTGTACCTACAGATGCAAATCCTCACTGTTGGACTGGGGAACGGAAAATGACAGAAACTTAACCACTTTGAAATTCAATTAAAGACAAGATTTCTAACCGCTAAAGCCTAAATGAGGAAGAAGATGGAAATCAAAGCACAATGAAAAAGCTGGAATTCAAGTCATAAACAGAAATGGAAATTTCTATACAGAGTGAGAAAGGGGGGAAAATATACTCCCCGAAAAATATAGGCCTAGAAGAAATTAAACCTAAAGGTCTTACGAGTTTTTCTTAAAGACTATTGCCTTACACAAAATGGATAAAAATAATTTCTAAAAACAGGTTGGTGACAGTGAGAAACAGGAGAGGAAACCATTACCATGTCCTTTGGGAACCTCAGCTTAACAGGTTTTGGCAAAGCAGACACAAAATCATATGGGATGACTCTGTATAAAACCCCATGACTTTAGCCAACTGCATTATGACCTGGAGTTGGTTCTTCTCAAAATTATTAATAATGAAAAATACTTACACAGGATACACATGATTGCCAGGAAAAAAAAAATGCTCTTCTTTGAAATAGTTTTTAAAACAACAAACCACCCGCAGAAACCACATGGGCACAAAATGAAACGATTCTAGTCACTGATTTGTGGATCATTTAAGCACTCCTCAAGTAAAAGACTCAGCTTTAGGCTCCCTTTCTGAGACAAGCAGACTGTCCATGAAAATATCTGATTTGGAGCTAGTAAGAAAACAGTATAAACATACCTCCAGTGGTCTGAGTTTCAAGAGAAATCATTTTCTCCAACGAGAATCTTACAGTTTTAAGAGATTACTTACTTCTTTCAAGAAGACATTTCTTTTCCTCAGAGTAAGAATCTAGATAAAGCTCAAAAACGGGTTTTTAAAATAAAATAAAATCTCACTCAAAGTGCTTAACATTACAATATTATAAGCTAACACCTCTTGGAATTGTCAATTTAAACACCAAACTCTCTGCTATCAGGAGCAGCGTAATTAACACATTAGGATTACTCGATTTATTGAATTATATAATAATACCCTAGTAAGATGTTATACCCGACATACTATTTTTTGGTAAGCTGCAAAAGAGGAAAGAATAAATATAAAGGAAGGAATACCGTTTGGGAGATAAGCAAAAGGAGAAAGCAGGAAATGGTTAGCAGGTGGTTGCATTGGAACACTAGAAGCTAGGCTAGGTACACTGAACAGTTTGATCCAGAAAAAGGAAGCCAAATAAAATCAAAGCCAAACATAGTCTAGGAAGAAGCAATGCCTAGGTAAAATGCAAAGGATACAAAAGGAACTAATTTACATATGAAAATCTCAGAAACTAGAAATATTAACATAAAACAGAAAGTTTACCTTGATCCTCAGCATCGTGAAAAATCCACACACTCCTTTAAGTAAAAAAAAAAAGATAATTTTTCACCATGGCTTATATTATATTATCCCTACAAGAGATAAGAACACATAAAAACCCAACCACATACAAGAGCTACAAGCTCACATACATCTGCACACGAACTCCTCTACGGTTTCAATTTCCTGACATAATGCCGTAAAAATGGAGGATTTCCCCCCCTCTATTTGGTTCTATGGAAGGTGCTGACTTTCCCTTGGATAGGCTGGCAAAGCTCAGCTTGACAGAGCCTGCATAACCTTAAAGAACACACACAATTTCAGAAGAAACAGAGCAAGAATGGAAAAACAGATGAGTTTCCAAAAGAAATAATTTTAAATTGTACATATCTGTAGTTTTCTTCCATTAGAGTTGATGTTACTGGTGGTATTTGTTAGGTATGAATCCTAAAGAGACAAAAGCATTAAGGGCCATCCAAGGCAACTGTAGTTATCTTATAAACCACAGTTCCAACACAATGAAAAGAATAATAACAGGAAGGATGGAAAGCCCTGGGATTGTCAGCTAGGCAGAAAAAATACAGAACTAAAGAAAGACCAGATTAAACTCATTTCAGAAAAATGAAGAGGGAAGCCCTATAACTATACTGAAGATCTCTAATTAATGAAACAGCATAAAATTTTATACAATTTTTGTATAACAAAATTCTTCACATTATGGTAAAATAACAATTTTTTAAATAGCTACAGTGTATAATTATCTATTATGGATATAGAAATAAGAAAGGCCTGGTTTTTCAAGGCTTACTAAGTGTAGAAAGTAACACGTCTAAAATACAGGAAACTACCAAAAACTGTGGTACATTATCTCTAGCGTATAACTTTTATACAAAGATTTAATGACAGGTTGAGGGGAGAGATTTACTTTTTATAAAGTAGACACCTTATAAAGTACAAAGCAGAATAAAAGATGAACAGAGTAAGCAAAAAATTAAAACATATACCTCCCACTTATCATCAGTAGTTTACTCACAGACTTCTTCACCACCACCCACCCCCACAGTATCCATTATCTTCTGCACTGTGGTTCCTTCAAAGCAAAAGTATGATAAAGTGTGGAAGAAAATTTAAACTACAGTATACAGGTAGCATCATACTTCCAACCAAAATGGAAATACAGGGACTAGATTTAACCTCTAGTTTCTACGTAATTAGAATGCTGAACAAAATACATGAAGCAATAGTTTTCAAATATTGGATAACAGCATAGAATTGTAATTCCTAAAAGACAGAAAACAAAGTAAGTACTGTAATTGGCAACTTACAAACTGGAGTCAGTTTGCAGGCCAAAGCACATGGTAGGGGATCCCAGGCAAAGCTGCCCTATACTGATTTGCTGGGATAGAGTTAAGAGTTTACAAAGCACCTAGAAATTGCAAGGCCAAGAACTTGAAAGTAAGAGCTCCAGAGATAGAAAGGTCTTCTCAAGTCTTAGGCTGAGTTCTAACCCGTACACACATGAAAGAAAATTACTCAAGGGAGGGAAAAGAACAAAAGTGAGTGGACAGAACATCTGGAGCTCACACACAGCTGGCAACAGTCTGTATTTTCTCCAATCAGAGTGGATAAACCATGTAATAGGGAGCATTAGGCTGAATCCTCAGGAGGAGATCTCCTTCGCACTGGGGCTGTATCAGACTTAAAAACAAAAGGCTGCTCTGGAGCCACACTAACATATCTTAAAAGCAAGTCTCAAAACAATCCAACTGATTCCACAGAACATAACAGAGAGCCAGAGCAAAATACAACACTACTTAAATAATACAACAAAATTTAGCAATCAACAAGATACAATTCAAAATATCTGACATCTAATAAAAAATTAACATCCATGCAAAGAATCAGAAAAATAAGACCTGTAACCAGGAGAAAACTCACTTACTAGAAACAGTCACAGAAATGAAAGAGATGATGGAATCAGCAGACAAGGACATGAAAACAGCTATTATAAATATGTTTCATAACTTTAGGAAAATAGAAGAAAAAATGGCCATGATGATGATAGGTATGGAAAATATGAAAAAGACTCAAATGAAACTTATGGAGGAAACTTCTGACATAAAAAATACAAAGGATGAGATTAACAGATTAAACACTGCAGAAGATCATGAAGTTAAAAAAACAGCAGTAATAACTATTCAAAATGAAGGATAGGAGGATAAAATACTGAGGAAAAAAATGAGATTATTTTGAGTGGTGTAAAACGCATGTAATTGGAGGCCCCAAAAGAGGGCCAAGAGATGCAGGACAAATTATTTGAAGCAGTATAGTTGAAAATGTTCTAAATTTCATGAAAACTATAAACTCAGAGATTCAAGAAGCTAAACAATAGCCAGGCAGAACACACATAAAGATTCATGCCAATGCACATCAAACTCTAGTTGCAGAAAACTAATCTAAGAGAGTATTTCAAAATAGGCCAGAAAAAAGGCAAATTACATACAAAAAAACTACAGAATAAAAGCAGATTTATTGCCAGAAGCCATGAAAGCCAGAAGACAATGGAGAGGTACCTTTCAAGTATTTAAAGAAAAAAAAATATGACAGGATAGACTTCTGTGCCCAGAGAAAATATCTTTAAAAGTTGAAGGAAAGAAAAACGAAAACAAACAATAAAGTTGAAGGAGAAATAAAGATTATTTTCCAGACAAAAAGTGAGAGAAATATTTGCCACCAGACCCACATAAAGACCTGTCAGAGAATGTTTACAGCAGTCTTATTCGTAATAGTGAAAAACTAGAAACAACTCAAATATGTATCAACTATTAATAGGAAATGTATAAAGGAACTGTGGTACATCCATACAATAGAATACTCCTCAGCAATAACAATGAGTAACATATTTATATATGCAACATGGATGGCTCTTCATTACACCAAGTGAAAGAAGCCACACACACACACATACACACACCCCCTCCCCAAAACCACGATGTGTAATTTTCTTTTATATGAAATCCTTTAAAAGGCTTAAAACCCAAAACCACGATGTGTAATGTTTCTTTTATATGAAATCCTTTAAAAGGCTTAAAACTTCAGTGACCAAAAGCAAATCTGTGGTTGTCAGGGGCCAGGGATGGTGGAATGGGTCTGGTATAAAGAGACACAAAGGAACATTCTGTAGTGATGAAAATGTTTGATTATAATATGGCAGTGTTTTCTCATATGTAAATATTTGTTAAAAGTTGTCAAATTACATACTTTATATAGGTAATTTTAATTTTATATATATACAAATGATTTTTATATCACTACAATATACAGAAGTAAGTTAAGTAGTAGAAAAGAAGTTTCTGTTACAGACTTTTATCACAGCCTGGATGCCTGCCATTAGTGCTAAGTCCCTTCCTCTAGCAGAGATGGGAGTAGAAAGAGCACATTAGGCCAACAGTTTAACAGGCATTTCTTTTTTTTTGTTTGTTTGTTTTTTTTATTTCAGCATATTATGGGGGCACAGATGTTTAGGTTACATATGCTGCCCTTGCCCCCCCTCACCCCCAAGTCCGAGCTTCAAGCGTGTCCATCCCCCGGGAGGTGCGCATCGCACTCATTGTTTGTGCATATGCCTGTCCCCTCCTCCCCCCTCCCCCTGCCCAACATCCAATAAATGTTATTCTTATATGTGCACCTAAGTGTTGATCAGTTAATACCAATTTGATGGTGAGTACATGTGGTGCTTGTTTTTCCATTCTTGGGATACTTCACTTAGTAGAATGTGTTCCAGCACTTTCCAGGAGAATACAAGAGGTGCTATATCACCATTGTTTCTTAAAGCTGAACAGTACTTCATGGTATACATATACCACATTTTATTAATCCACTCATGTATTGATGGACATTTGGGCTGTTTCCACATCTTTGCAATTGTGAATTGTGCTGCTATGAACATTCGAGTGCAGCTGTCTTTTTCATAGAGCGACTTTTGTTCTTTTGGGTAGATGCCCAGGAATGGGATTGCTGGATTGAATGGTACTTCTCCTTGTATCTCTTTAAGGTATCTCCATATTGCTTTCCACAGAGGTTGCACTAGTTTGCACTCCCACCAGCAGTGTATGAGTGTTCCTATCTCTCCACGTCCACACTAACTTTTATTGTTTTGGGACTTTTTGATAAAGGCCTGTCTCACTGGAGAGAAGTGATATCTCATTGTGGTTTTGATTTGCATTTCCCTGATGATTAGAGATGTTGAGCATTTTTTCATATTTTTTTGGCCATTATTCTGTCTTCTTTTGAAAAGTTTCTGTTCATGTCCTTTGCCCACTTTTTGATAGGGTTGTTTGATTTTTTCTTGTTGACTTTCCTGAGTTCTAAATAGATTCTAGTTATCAGCCCTCTGTCGGATTTGTAGCACGCGAAAATTTTCTCCCATTCTGTGGGTTGCCTGTTTGCTCTTGTGACAGTTTCTTTGGCTGTGCAGAAGCTTTTTAATTTGATCAGGTCCCATTTATTTATTTTTGTTGTTGCTGTGACTGCCTTTGGGGTCTTCTTCATAAATTCTTTGCCTAGGCCAATGTCTAGAAGATTATTTCCAACATCTTCCTCTAGAATTCTAATAGTTTCACTCCTTAAGTTTAAATCTGTTACCTAGCATGAGTTGATTTTTGTGAGAAGTGAAAGGTGTGGGTCCTGATTCAGTCTTCTACATGTGGCTATCCAGTTGTCCCAGCACCATTTATTGAATAAGGATTCTTTTCCCCAGTGTATGTTTTTGTCTGCTTTGTCAAAGATTAGATGGCTACATGAGGATGGTTTTACATCTGGGTTCTCAGTTCTGTTCCACTGGTCAATGGCTCTGTTTTTGTGCCAGTACCAAGCTGATTTGATTATTACAGCCTTGTAATAAAGTTTTAAGTCTGGTAAATTGACACCTCTAATGGGCATTTCTTGAAAGTGGAGCCAAAGGAAAAGATTATCTCTTAGGCACAACTACAGTAGCTACCAAATCAAAGAGTGAACGGGTTGGGAATTAAGAGGGAAAAGATGTGCAGTATGTAAAGTGCCTCAGGTAAGTAAGCTTTAAAAGCATGTCCAAAGGGATGGAACCCAGAAGATGAAGTGAGAATAGAGCATACTACCGTGTTTCATCCAAAATAAAGCCTTATTTTTTTTTTAGATGGCCATATAACAGAATGATCACGTACAGTTTTGATTATTTCCCAAGGAATCTACAAGGGCATTATCCCAGCCTGTCTAGGGTTGACTTAATCATGCTCATGCTTGCACTCCACACTCTGCTTTTGGTCATCTATCCCTACCATGAGATCCTAGAGTCCCTTCACAATCTGACTCAAATTTTTCTATATAGTCTTATCTTCTGCCTTTCTTCCAGTTTGCCTTTTCCTACTACAAAAAAAAAAAAAAAAAAAAAACCAGTTCATTAATAAATACTTAGCATTTTTTGACTTACTGACTTCAACTTCTCAAATACATGGGGAAAAAAATCTGAAGCCTACCACCAACTATGAATATAAGATTGGACAGTTAGTTCAAAATTGCTATTTCAGAAAATTTCCCAAAGTTACATACAACTCAAATACATATAACCGAACTTGGTTCACTTGCAAACTATTAGTACCCTAGGATATTTAAAGGATACAATGAATTAAAGAATTTCACTATTTCTAGGCATTTTAATGTGAAACACATACTTATATATATCTGTGTGTTTACACATACATATATTCAATAATGTATTCTATTTATTGCTAGCACCTCTATCGTCATTACCACAATACTACCATCTTGCTCACTTTTGCATATTTCCTAGTAATAAGTTAAGAGATTAGCTTGGGCCATAATTTTCTTATCACAAGGGAAAGATGTATACACTATGGGTAACAGGAAAGCAGTATTAGTATTGTGAATGAAAGTGCAATTCTTCTAAGTATTGGTTCCTTCATCACCATTACAACTGATTCCTTGATGCTTATGATAATCCCTGATACTTCATGATATTCCGGAAGGCTAAAACAAAGAATCTCTTAAAAATGAAAGTAACATTCTGTTTATAATACTTCCCTCACAATGACTTTCTTTGGCTTTAACACACACATACACACTTAAAGCCATCACTAAATTTCAGTTTCATGCATAAAGAACAATTACAACGGCAGTCTCCTGAACAATTGCCCATTACCTTATTAGGAGAATGGATAAGAATAGATAACTATATAAAAAGAATGCTGTAATTCCTGCACACACAAACACACAACCCAGCTTCTCCAAATATATAACCAATTAGTGCTGTTTTATTCAATTGTTATGTTTACCTTCCTCAGAGAAAGTCTACAAATTCATCACATATGGCACAGCTTTCTGGGTTAGAATAACTGAATTCTGTGATATTTTGAGGCACAATACATATTTTCTTTTAATTACTGAAACCATGTTAAAGTAATTGAATTGCAAAAGAAATGAATGTTTGCTCTGCTTTGAAAATGGCTATACATTTTCTAAAACTGAGAACCAACAAAAAAGCTTGCTATATAATCCAACATTAGAGACACAGAGAAAAAATTCTAGTGAGAGTTGATGAACAACATAAAAGCTCAAATGATTTGCATGATTCCAGACCTCAACACTGCTACACAATCACAACGGAAAGAATGTCTGGTAATTAACCAGCTTTAAATGCTGAAAATATCCAAACAATCACTTTTTCCCTAAAATTTTTTTATAAAAGGAAAAATTCTATAGTCTTCATGATTACTCCTTCTTTACTTAAAAAACAAAAAAGTACTGAGAACAGCTATTCATGGGTTTCTCTTCCTTTTTAAGCAGTGCCTTATTCAGCATAAAATTCCATTTTAGTATTTTTGTTAATTCTTTCCCAGTATATCTGGTTAACATCTTAGCCCTCAATAGGGAAAATAAGGGCATGACTATCCTGATAATCTAAAACGGGATTGTAGTGAAAATAAAAGCTCAAAGAACAATAGCTATAATATGCCTAAGTTTTACCAAATACATGTAAGCCAAAGCAGGTATTTGTCAGTACTACAGACTGTTGTTAAACATCAATATACTTGATAGTTATAGGTACACTGCTTGCATATGTCTGTGACTAATCTCTCAGATCTTAGCCTGAATTTCTAAAAGATTTACTATAAATTCTTGTACTAGGACTCAGCATCTTAAGCATTTTATTATGTTTTTCATCCCCTTTCTATAGTATATACAGTCATTTCTTTATTAAGTTGCCTTTGGGATACCATAAAGAATAAAGGCAAATTATGAAGTAAATTACATAGGCCACTCTTCTAGATAGACAGTGGTAAGATAACGAAACATTATTTCAAATTTTTATTAGCTCCACATTTGACATTACACTATACCAACCACAACCTGTTGCTTATACTGGAAGAGGAAACAGTCAATCAATTTTCTACTTTTTTGGTAAGTGTATTAGTCTGGGTTCTCCAGAGAAAGAGAAACAATAGTGTGTGTGTGTGTGTGTGTGTGTGTGTGTGTGTGTGTGTGTGTGTGTGTGTGTGTGTACACATATGCATATGTGTGTATGTATATAAATAAAGAAAGAGAGATTGATTGGTTATTGGATCACAAAAGTATAAAGGCCAAGAAGTCCCCACATCTGCAGTCAGCAAGCTGGAGACCCAAGAGAATCAATAGTGTAAGCCTGAGAACCAAGAAAGCTCACAAAGTAAGTTCCGGACTGAGTCAGAAGGCCTGAGAACCAAAAGTGCCAATAATGCTAGGCTCCAGTCCAAGTACAGGAGAAGACTGATGTCCCAGCTCAAGCATTCAGGAAGAAGGAGTTTCCTCTTACACAGCTGCTTTGTTGTATTCACACCTTCAACTGCTTGGATGAGAGCCACTCACATTAGGGAGGACAACCTGCTTTACTCAGTCTACCAATTCAAATGTTAGCATCATCCAAAAATACCCTCACAGACACCCCAAGAACAATGTTTGATCAAATGTTTGGGTGCCCCATGGCCCAGTTAAGTTGATACATAAATTAACCATCACAAGTCTACGTCCTGTCAACTTGGCACCCACATGAAACTCTTTAAACCACACTTACTCTCCAAATGAGGGCAATAACATAATAATTCCACCTAATAGGATATAATTCTGCTGAGTCCAACTGGAAATGCATTAACCCCTTCCCAAAAAGAGGAAGTCCTTAAATGATATTTACTATTAATATTATCCTGAGTACAACTAGAAATGTGCTAACCCTTCCAAAGAAGAGGAAGTGAAGTCCTTAAATGATATTTACTCCTTTCCTTGATACCTGTAATTTAAACGCTATGATAGAAAATTAACAATACTTAAATACTAATAAAGTCAAAATACCTTGTTACATGATAAGGGAATAAAAGAGGAAAGAAATTAAAGATACTTGCTTTATATACAGTACATACATGCACACACATTCATAATAAAATAAGGAGAAAATACACATGACAATTACAGTGCTTGTTTCCATATCTAGTCACTTGGTTGTAGCTGGTATTTATAACTATTTTCTTCCACCATGGACTCTGTATTCCCTTTGTCTTCAGCAAGCACCTCAGCTGGTTGTGACTATTACCTAGCAGGCTGAACCTAACCTTCATTCCTGAAGATCTGAGTGGAAGTCCATGTTGCTGCCATGTGTAACTTCCACCCATGCCACTATGGCCACTTTGTTCATGAGCCCACTGGAAAACAACAGAAGTGGCTGGGGAAAGAGGTGGACTTGTATCCATAAAACAGGTCATTTTATCCACTTGATTATTAAACTCCTCCTCTGTTGAGGTCTCTCTTTGGTGAACAATCACATGTGACACAAATATTTTCATGGGGTTTTTTTGCCCATACACAGAGGTCTATCCACATACCTCTTCCCCAAATTTCCTTGTCACTGATTTTCCAATCGTGTTCCTTCCATGTCACTGAAAATCCAGCCAAACCATTGGCCATGGTTTATGAATCAGCATATAATCATATGCCTGACCATTTCTTGTTCCAAGCAAAGGGAATAACCAAGTGCACTGCTCAAAGTTCTGCCCACTGGGAGGATTTCCCTTCACCGCTGACCTTCAGGGATATCCCAGAAAGCAGCTATAGTGCTACAGCTATCCACTTTCAAGTGGTCCCTGCATATCATACAGAACCATCTGTAAACCAAGCCTGAGTTTCTCTTCCTCTGTCAACTCATTGTAGGGAACGCCTCATGAGGCCACAGGTGCAGGCTGGGACAAAGAAGGCAGTATAACAGAGTGGGGACTGTGGGCATTTGGACCACTTCTTCATGTAACTTACTCATGCCCTCAGGGCTTGCTCAGGCCTAATCAAAGATATACCACTTCCATTTGATAATGGAATGCTGCTGTTGTAAAAGTTAATATGCCACCCCAAAGTACACTGCTCTGGCATATTGACTATTTTGAATTACAGGCACTTAAAAAAACAGCAGGTACAAGATCACTCTAACCTTCATTCTGCTTCTTAAAAGCAGGAGACAAAATTTCTATGTGAAAGATGGGTTCTCCCTAAACCAAAAAGGAAATAATGTTCTTATCATTAAGGATAGGAAGTTGAAGCCGAGGGAAATCTGTACAAAAGAAATCTTCTTAAACTTTCCATTGCTAGTCATCTCTCTATCCAATTTAACTACCCTAGCCCAAGCACTTTTGCCTTAATCACATTTCACAACCTACTATTCTTTGTCCCATTCAGCACATATGTGATTGACTCTAAATCCTTCTTTGGATCTTCATTCCCTTTTTATGGCTCCTATGTTACATAAAACTCATATTAAGTAAATTTGCATGTTTTTCTTCTGTTAATCTGGCTCATGGACCCAGGTAAAAAAAAAAAAAAAACCTGAAAAGGGAAGAGGTAATGTTTTTGCCTTCCCAAGACTGTGCACACCCAACTTTATGGCTTGATGAGTTAGATAACACCAGCTCGCTCGGGTCACACAGTAATTTGGTAGCCCACAGTTAAGCATCGGTCTCTACTGGGGCCCAGCAGCAAGTAAAGAGCTGTTTCTCAAAAAGGGAGTAATTATCCCTGGAGAATGGCAGGGCCATGCTCCAAAATCCTGAGGGCATGAGCTGTAATTCACCTGTAGGTGCCTGCCAAAGACTCCAAACAGCACTCCTATATGCCACTGACACCAAGTACAACTGGATATGGTGGATCATAAGGCCCAAGAGGCAGAGCAGCTTACACAGCAGCCTAGACCTATCACAGAGCTTTCTCTTGTTTTGGGACCCACTTAAAACTAGCAGCTTTGGGGGGTCACTTGGTAAATGGGGTCAGAGTAATACACCCAAATGAGGAATCTATTGCTTCTAAAATTCAAATAGGTCCACTAAGCACTATGCCTATTTTCTGGTTGTAGGAAGGGCCAGATGCAAGAACTCGTCTTTCATCTTAGAAGACTAAATATCTAGACATTTCCCACACCATTGGACTCCTAGAAATTTCACAGTGGTAGAGGCCCATGAATTTTAGTTCATTTATTTACCATGCTCTGACATGCAAATGTTTTACCAGTAAGTCTAGAGTAGTTACTACTTCTCACTCACTAAGTCCAATCAGCATAATGCCATCAATGTAATGGACTAGCGTGATACCTTGTAGAAGAGAAAGGTAATTAGCATCCCTGTGAACTAAATTATGACATAGGACTAGAGATGATAGAACCTACCCCTGAGGTAGGACAGTGAAGGAGTATTGCTGGTCTTGCCAGCTGAGAGCAAACTGATACAGGTGGGCCTTATAGACAATGATGGAGAAAAAGGCATTTGCCTGATCAATAGCTTCATACCAGGTACCAGGTAAGGTGTTAATTTGCTCAAGCAATAAAACCACATCTGATACAACAGCTGCAACTGGAGTCACCACTTGGTTAAGCTCAAGATAATCCACTGTCATTCTCCAAGATCCATCTGTCTTCTGCACAGGCCAAATAGAAAGTTGAAGGGGATGTGGTGGGAATCACCACTCCTGCATCATTTAAGTCCTTGAGTATGGCACTCATCTCTGCAATCCCTCCTAGAATGTGATATTGCATTTGATTTACTACTTTCCTAGGTAGAGGCAGTTCTACCAGGCCTTTCTCACCATAATAGCTCTCACTCTATAGGTCAGGGAACAAATGTGGGGATTCTGAAAGCTACTAAGTATACGTATTCCATTTATGCATTCTAGAACTGGGAAAATAACCAAAAGATGAATTCAGAGACCCACTAGGCCCACTGTGAGATGACCTGAATCAGCTAAAACTACATTGATCTCCTGACCTCCATTAGTCCCTATTCTGACTGGTAAACTACAGTGACGTTTTGGGTCTCCTGAAATTAGTGTCAGCTCAGAACCAGTGTCCAGTAGTCCCCCAAAGATCTGATTATTTTCTTTTCCCCATTGCAGTTACCCTGATAAGGCCATAGGAAGTCTAGGAAAATGATTGACAGTATAAATTTTTGGCAATGTACCAGAGTTCTTCAAGGTAATCCAGCCTCCCCTTCATTCAATGGAACTGGCTCAAGTCTGGAAATTGACTGTCCATTTTTATGATTCAGATTAGACTTTTGTTCGCTTTATCTAAAACATTTTTGCTTACACAGATCAAGTAAGAATTTAGGAGGCTTTCTATCTATTTCACTTCTCAAAACATCACAATCAGTTAGCCAGTGCCATAGGTCTGCAAGAGTCAGATTATTCTTTTTGCTGCTTTGATTCTATCCATTATAGTAACCACTCCCACCTTGCCTTTGACAGTTGAGTGCTGCCACTTGTCCCTGACACTGGGATACAATTACTCCCATTACATTTAGATTTCCCAATTCAATGACTGCAGTTCCCATCATAAGGTCTGGCATACAAAGAAGAGCAATCACAGAGCTCTTCAAGGATTCTGGGACTTCCCTCACAAATTTATTTCTCAGTCATGGTGAAATGTATGTCTTCTAGACTCACTCAGTGTGGGTGAATAAGTCTGAAATGACAAATCCTAACAACCCAATCTCCCTAAGCCTTTGAATACCTTCTATATTAAACCAAGGCAAGTCTGGCATTTCCAGTTTGTTCACTATGGACTACCTTTTGGTCTATGTTTCAGGGTGGCTCATGCATGTAATCCCAGCCCTTTGGGAAACGGATGCAGAAAGATCGCTTGAGCCCAGGAATTCAAGACCAGCCTGGGCAACATGGTACAACCTTGTCTTTACAAAAAATTATGCAGTAAGATTGCTTGAGCCTAAGATGTTGGGGCTGCAGTGAGCTATGATCGTGCCACTGCACTGCAGCTTGGGTGACGAAGCAAGGCCCTGTCAAAAAAAAAAAAAAAACAAGAAAGAAAGGAAGGTAGGAAGGAAGGGAAGAAGAAAAAGAAAGAAAGAAAAGAAAGAAAAGGAAGAAAAGAAAGAAAAGAAAGGGAAGGAAGGAAAGAAAAGAAAAGAAAGAAGAAGGAGGCGGGGAAGGAAGGAAGGAAGGAAGGAAGGAAGAAAGGAAGGAAAAAGAAAAAGAAAAAAGAAAGAATTTGGGAATTCAGCTTCATCAGGGTCTTCCCATATTTCCCCATTCCAACTTTCAAGATCCCATTCCTTCCCAATGAATGCCCTCCCAATAATGTATTTGTTAATGTTACTATTATGTAATTAATGTGAGGTCCTTGAAGACTCAGAGTGGCATTTATTTCTAGATCCCCCAATGTCTAGTACAGGTACCTGAATACAATCAGGGTTCAATAAGGATTTCCATTAAATTGAATTTTGGTCCTCAACATATCTCAGTTGTCCATTATTTAATTTTCATAGGCTCAGTTTTGATGGCTATTAAACCCTTGTTTATGTATCTATCCAAGGTCTTAATCTGCTAATAGCGCCTCTTTAATAAAAACCAGACTTGTTCACCAAGGCAAACACATAAAGGATTACTTGCTCACGTTTTTCCAAGATGACATAAAAGTTGTTCTAACCACTCATTTTCATTTCTCTTTGAATTAAAGGTACCACTATCCTCAGCACATTTTTTCATCTGATCTTGACATTAGTATGAATCACCTATAATTTTTTCATCTCCATACCTAATAAGTAATAGAGTATCAATTCTATCTATAAAAGACTTCTAATCCTTATAAACTCTAATCCATCCAGTAAAACATAATTAGACTTGCATGTTAAAAAAAAAAAATACCCCTATCTGAAGCACACCTTCATTCTCCTTTCTCTCTATTATTGAGGATATCCCTGACAAAGTTGTCACCCAATGAGTAATATTTGAAAGAGTACTCCTCTTCACCATTACAAAGACTTAGTCATTAATTTAAAAAGTAACGCTGTCCAATAGACAATCTAGGCACCCCCAAAATTCTTCATATGCCATAATGTCAGGGTCCTACAGAAATGTCAACTGACTCTGTTCTTCTACTGAGTAAATATATAATCAGACCCAAAATATTTTAGCTATTTGTGATAGCAATGATATATATTAATAAGCTTTATTTACTAAGTTCCTATGATTATGGATATGTATTCCTTTAATTGTGCATAAATATCTTTGCTTAGTGCTTTTATATTTGACATTAACTAAACACCACGGAATTAGCTATACTTCTAGAAACCCACTCTAACACCTTCAGCAACTTTATGGTGAACCTTTGGTAGCAATATATACCACCTAAACATGGGATGTCTCTCTGGTAATAAATAATAAAAAAGTACATAAATATCTAGTTCAAAACTATACATGATACAAATGTAATAACGGCAATAAAGAGAAGAGAAAGACATATATTAGAAGTACCTAACATGACTCTCCCTTGCGACAAATATAGCAGGTCCTTAACATCCTTAAATTCATGATGGGTGAGTGTGAAAATCTGAAACTGCTTCTGCCAGGAATTGCTAATTTTGCATTCTGAGTGATGAAATATGTAATGGCATTACTTCCCAAAGAAATACTGGTATGCTTCACTGCAAAAAATAAAAATGAAAGTAAGTGCATATCAGGACAGTCTGATGTGGGTATGAAAAAGCATCTCTAGTGATCATTTACAATATCTGTAAACTATTTATGTCTTCCTCAAGTAGAAAGGTGATACGAATTAAGTAAAACACAAAAAGGCGCATACGTTCATGCTGTAAGAACCCAAAGACACAATACAACTATATTTTAGCCCCACCTTCTTATCACCTTCTTGAGAGTAACAATCATGTGAATCTCTTCTATGGCACTAGAAAATAGCATTCTCAATTATGATTCCCAGGTACCATAAGATGCTAGGCATTCAGTTAAATGCTTTAAAAAAAAATTCGATTACCTTCAATAACTAAGGCATCAAAATCCATGAATATATGTCTAGATATTTTTACCAAATCAAGAAAAACACTGGGCTTCTGGTTGTCTAGGAAATCCCATTAACCAGAAAATCCAATTTCCCCAAGTATATGTTCAGGCATAACACACGTGTTTAATAATCACCAATTATGTTTAACATAATCATTTGGGCAGGTCAACTAACTTTTTAGCCATAATTCACAAGCCTAAATTGAAGATTTCCTCTATTTAAATTGACCCAATTACATGAGGACAATGGCATAATATAATGTCTAAAAATGCTTTATGACTATGGTATACTATTTATTATCAATAAAAATAGCTTACATTCTACCTTATCATATCTCTTTCACTCGTGATATCATTAATTTAATTATTTTTTTACATTTATAAGTTCCTAACTACACTGTAACCACTTCCCTAAACATAGGAATATACTGCAATTTTTATACTGTAGAATTCTTACAGCATTTAGCAGATGCCTTATATTGTTAAGTAAGTTCATACACATGGGAAATTTTTACATATATGAATTAGGATAATTCCTAAATGATCTTTTACATAAGGCTGCACTACACCAGTTGATGAAGATGACGGAAAGTGGCATAATATAACTGGGATAAGGTGACATTAAGAAGAATTTGGGCCATTAAATATTACACAGCAATATGAGCAGGAATGGTAGAATTATGGAACTCCAAAATCCTTTCCTCCATAAAGTAAGAACAACAGTGGCAAAAATGTCAGTCAACTTTTCCAGAACTCTAGATATTAATCAAAGGCTTACAAAAATCTAGGGACCACATATTCAAGAAAAATTGCTGAATGTTGATAAGAAAAGCAAGCTTTGTGGCGTTTTAACCTGTCCTATTCTCATCCCACTCCCCCAACCACCATGACAGCCCTGAAAACCAGGAGATTCAAAATCATGATAAAATCCAGCAGCCTAGCAACCATCAGAAGAGGCAGAATAGGGCTGGAGATCCTCCAAAGCCCCATTCCCAGAAAGTGTCATTATTGAGTTGTCTGGCAGTTCCCTGGAAAACATCACTCCTGTGCTTGTCTTTATTTGACCTGACTCAGCTTGGCAAGTGTCAATAACCTTTTCCCCAGATGGCGTTTGTCAAAAACAAACCAGGCCAATTGTTTAATATCACAGCTGCCTGAGGTGACAATAACAGTTAGGGCAAACAAGAAGCTGACAAAATCTTAAAATGAAAATCTGGGTAATGAGATGTCCATAGGGGGTTTTGATAAGGTCCAACATACTCCTTGAAATCTAGAAGGCCAAGCTCATACATAAGGCTGTGTATACTCTAAGGAAAGAACTGAAACAGCTCTAAGCTTTCACATCTTGCTAAACTTTAGGGTCTGTGCAAGTACAAACTGATAGCTAAGGCAGAGTTGTAAATTGCCTGCCTAAGAATTAAAGGCATGCCCCATCATGCACACAGAGTCTTCCAGCCCTCAGCAAAGGCTGGAAACTCACTGGTTCCAGACATTTAAGGAAATAATTGCCCAATCATTAGCTGTCCAATAAGGCTAACCTTGCAGAGACTTCAGTGGCCACACATAAAAAAGAATATAGAGTTTACATAAAAAGTTCAAGAAAGTCACTAAGCAAACAGCAACAAGAGCAGCAACAGACAGCAACAACAAACCCAGGGAGGAAAGAGAATCTGATTTCCAGAGTTACCACATTAGGTATCATTTAAATGTCTCATTTTCAACAAAAAATAATGAGACATGCAAGAAGAAGAAAGTGTGATCCATGAAGAAAGAGAAAGAAGGCAGTTAACAGACACTGTCCCGAAAGTAGCAGAGACATTGGACTTACTAGACAAAGGCATTAAAATCAGCTACTTTATGTTCATAGATACAGTCTCAAAGAGCTAAAGGAAACCATGTCTAAATAAATAAAATATGATAATATCTCACCAAATAAGGACTATTAATGAAAGACAGGAATTACAGAAAAAAAGAAAGAAAAACTGTGGAGTTGAAAAGTACAATAATTTAATTGCAAAATTCACTAGAAGGGTTCAAGAGCACATTTGAGCAAGCAGAAGAATCAGTGAAACTGAAAATAGGTCAAGTGAGACTATCCACTCTTAAGGAACAGAAAGAAAAAAGAATGAAGAAAAATAAATAGAGCGTTGAAGACCTACGGGAAACTATCAGGCGTACCAATACATGCATAATGAGAGTACCATAAAAAAGGAGAGAGAAAGGGGCAGAAAGAATATTTGAAGAAATAATGCCAGGAAACATCCCAAATTTAATAAAAAACATTAATCTATACATCCAAGAAGCTCAACAAATTCCAAGTAGAATAAATTTAAAAAGACCCACACTGACACATCATAATCAAACTTTCGAAAGACAAACACAGGATATTCAAAGCAGCAAGAGAGAAGCAACTCACCACAAACAAGGAATTCTCGATAAGATTTTATGACTGATTCCTCAGTAAAAACCACTGAGGCAGGGAGGAGCAAGATGACAGACCAGAAACACCACCGCCTAGATTGTCTCTGTAAGAAGGAGAAGTTTTAGATAAAAGAGAAAAAACAAACACACAAACATAGATCAGATGAGGGTCTGAAGGAAGGGAGCCTGAGCCTATAGCACACTCCACAGGAATAGGCCACGGAGCAGAACTGGAAGGATAAAGGCATCAGCAGCCATTAAGCCCAGAGAGGCTCAGAGACCAGTGAGAAGGTTAGGTGGATTGGCTAACATCCCCCTTCCTCACATCTCAGACTGTTGAGGGGCTCCAGGGCTGCTGGAGAGACCTTCTGCAGAAGCGAGCCCAAAGACGGCTGCTGCCAGAGAGTGGAGGGCTTCTTGTGAATAGGGCACCAGGCTCTCACCAACCCCCCGGGGCATCTTCCACCCTACAGATCCGAACTGGACGGCAGGCACCATATTGCTCCCCTACCCACCGGGCACCTTTGCCCTCCCCAGGGGGCCTCAACCCCTCAGGTTCTGTCTTGCTCGTCCCCACACAGATGTTTTCCAACTCCAGCCCAGACTGCAAGAGCCACAGGAAAACAGGGTCCAGTGGGTTCTGGGTAATCTGCATGACTCTGGAGCCCAGTCATTCTGGGTGGACTGCATCTGGAGAGAGGGTCGGAGATGGCCTTTCCTCCACCTAGACTCTTATTCTCCCCTTCCCCTCCCACACCTGCAGCTGATGAGAGAGACAATTGGGCCACCAAATGGAGGCTACCACAGGGAACAGGGCTCTGACCTTTCCTTTTGGAGTCATGCAGGGGACTGAGGGGTGCTCAGACTGTGAGCTCCCTGCCCACTGGCCTTCCCTAGTGCTGCCTGCCCAGTGACTCCAGCAGAGCGGGGCAAACCACAAGGAGAAGGGACATGGAACCAGGTTGGGCAACCTGCAGGTGACTTGGGACAAGCATACTTCTCCCTGGCAGGATCAGGGTTTGATCTCCAGGGCCCAGGAAACAGGCCTGCAGGCCAAATCCCATACAGCCAAGTTTCAATCACATTGCCTGGGGGCACGGAAGGCATATTTGTGAATTAGTCTCATGAGGTGTGGGTACCTGCAGGGACAGATCAGTGGGGAGAGTGCAGTGTGGGTACTACGGCAGCTCGCAGGGCACCTCTCCACCCATGGGAGAGCCTCAATCCCAGCTCAGGCCAGAGGAAGTAGGCAGGCTTGAGGTCCTGCATGCTGGCAGAGGCCCACAAAAAGTCACAGAATGGGGGAAGGTAGAAAGGAGCAAGGCCTGCTCCAGACTGCCTGATCAAGGGTCTCAGGCAGCCCCACTTCTATATGCATACCTTCTGGTTGAGTGGGGCCACATCAGTTCCTCCCAGGTGGCTTGGCCCAGAGGCAAGCTGTGGAGCTTGAGGGCAGGCTCACCCAAGCCAGCCACGCCCAGTCTCAATCTCCTATCTGCTCCTGCTGAGGAGGAGAATAAGGACACACCTGGAAGTCCCAGGGCCCCACGCACCATCTGGTGCATTAGAGTGCTATCATGAGTAATTACAGCTGGTCACTGGACCCAAAAACAATGCTATAGCTTGTTTCTTCCAGCAGGTGCCACCTACTGACAGGGAGGTCAATTTACATGCCCTTTTACTGCATTTACTGACTCATCATAGTGGGTGCAGTGGATTCTCAAACGTAAGTACCACCTATTGGCTAAGAGATTAAACTCGACATATCATTAAACAAAGAAATCCAAAGGTAAGAAGCAACAGCTGCTCCAGATGGGAAGTAATCAGTGGAAGAACTCCAGAAGTATGAAGAATCAAAGCAAAAGAACACCCCCAATAGGGAGCACTAGCTCTCTAGCAATGCATACCAACCAAAATCAGAATACTGAAATGAGAGATGAAGAATTTCAAAACATGGATTATAAGAAAACTCAATGAAATGTAAGGTAAAATGGAAACCGAATACAAAGAAACCATAAAAACCATACAGGAAATGAATGAAAAATTCACTACAGAAATTGAAATAGTAAAGAAAAATCAAACAGAACTTCTGGAAATGAAAAATTCACCCAAAGAGTTATGAAAGACAGTGGAAAGCCTTAAGAATAGGTTAGATCTGGCAGAAGAAAGAATCTCAGAGCTTGAAGACAACACCTTTCAATTAAACAAGTCAGTTACAGAGAGAGAGGAGAGAAATAAGAGGAACGAGCAAAGCATACAGAAAATATGAGATTATGTGATGAGGCCTAACATAAGAATCATAAGCATCCCTGAGGGTGAAGAAGAATATACTCCAGGGTTGGATAATTTATTTGAGGGAATAATTGGGGAAAATTTCCCTGGCCTTGCTAGAAATCTAAACATCCAGGTACAAGAAACTCAAAGGACTCCTGGGAGATTCATTGCAAAGAAGCAAACACCATGACACATAGTCATCAGACTGGCCAAGATGAACACAAAAGAGGCTCTCAAACAAGCTGTAAAATGAAGGCAGCAGGTAACTTACAAAGGAAAACCCATCAGACTAACTGCACACTTCTCAACAGAGACCTGGCTTGTAAGCCGGAAGGGATCGGGACCCCATTCTCAGTCTTCTCAAATAGAATAACACCCAGCCTAGAATTCTGCAGCCTGCAAAACTAAGTTTCCTATACAAGGGGAAAATAAAGTCTTTTTCAGACAGGCAAACACTGAGAGAACCTGTCAAAAGATTTGCCCTACAGGAATTGCTCAGAACTGCATTATGCATGGATCAGCACAACATACACTCACCAATGTAATCTTTACACCAGTGTAATCTTTACACCAGCGTAAATCATCGAAAAGCTAAAGGTCACAGGCCAGATACAATAGCTCAAGAAACAAAACAAAGCAACAAAGTTCTACTTACTCAACATGATGAACAAAACTCCACCCCACTTATCAATTATTTCAAAACGTGAATGGCTTGAACTGCCCACTGAAGAGAAATACACTGGCTGAATGGATGAATCTATAAAAGCGAAGTATCTGCTATCTTCAGGAAACACATCAAACCCACACAGATTCATTCAGACTCATGGTGAAGGGATGGAAAATAATATTCCACACAAATGGAAACCAAAAGAAAGCTGGGTAACCATTCTCTTATCAGATAAGTTAGTCTTAAATCAAAAAAAGTAATGAAAGACAAAGATGGTCATTATATAATTGTAAAGGGAACAATTGAATAAGAAGACATAACAATTCTACATATTAACACACCTAACACAGGTACGCCCAGATTCATAAAGCAAATCCTACTTAATCTCAACAAAATGAAAAACAGCAGCACCAGAATAGCTGGGGATTTCAACACCCCTCTGTCAGAACAGGACAGATCCTCCAAACAGATAATAAACAAAGAAACAATGAGCTTAAACAGGACTCTAGAACAAATGGGCCTAAAAGAAATTTACAGAACACTGTACCTGAAAACCTCTGCATATCTGTTCTTCTCATCAGTTCATGGAACATTCTCTAAGACTGACCACATCTGAGGCCAGAAAACATACCTCAACAAATTAAAAAAATTAAAATTATACCATGTACCTTCTCAGACCACAGTGGAATAAAATTAGAAATCAACTCAACAGAAACATTCATCTATACACAAAGTCACGGAAACGAAACAACCTCCTGCTGAACGATAGTCAGGTAAAGGGGGAAATTAAGATGGAAGTCAAAAGATTCTTTGAACTAAATGATAAAGGGTACAGAAGTTATCAAAATCTGTGCAACACAACTAAAGCAGTCCGGAGAAGGCAATTCATAGTCATAAATGCCTACATGCAAAAGACTGAAAGATCACAAATGAATAATCTAATGAATCATCTCAAAGAACTAGAAAAGAATGAGCAAAACAATCGCAAACCCAGCAGAAGAAATAACAAAGATCAGAGCAGAACTAAATGAAATTGATAACAAAAGAACTATATGGAAGATTAATGAAACAAAAAGTTGGTTCTTTGAAAAGATAAATAAACTGAAAATGCCTCTTGCTAGATTAACCAGAAGCAGAAAAGTAAGGACTGGAATATGCTCAATCAGGAATGAAAAAGGAGAAATTACAACTGATACCATGAAATTCAAAATATCATTTATTAATACCATAAAATCTCTATGAACATAAACTTGAAAATGTGGAGGAAATGGACAAATTCTTAGAAACACACAACCTCCCTAGGCTAAATCAGGATGAAATAGAATTCCTGAACAGAACAGTATCTGGTACCAAAATTGAATCAGCAATAAAAAAACCATCCTGAAAAAGAAGTCTTGGAGCAGATGGTTTCATATCCAAATTTTACCATGCCTACAAAGAACTGGTGCCTATCCTGCAGAAATTATTCCAGAACATCAAGAAGGAAGGAATACTCCCCAACATGTTTTACAAAGCCAACATCACCCTGATACCAAAGTCAGGAAAGGACTCAACAAAAAAGAAACTACAGACCAATATCACTTATGAATATAGATGCAAAAATTCTCATTAAAATCCTACCAAATCAAATTCAGCTGCTCATCAAATAAAATAATCCATTATGACCAAGTAGGCTTCACCCTAGAGACGCAGGACTCGACAAAATTCAACACCCTTGTATGATAAGAACGTTTAACAAAATAGGCATAGACAGGACTCACCTCAAAGCTGTAAAAGCCATATATGACAAACCCACAGACAAGATCACACTGAACAAGGAAAAACTGAAAGTATTCCAACTTAGAACTGGAACCAGACAAGGTTGCCCTCTATCACACTTCTATTCAACACAGTGCTGGAACTCCTAGCCAGAGCAATCAGACAAGAGAAGGAAATCAAAGGCACCCAAATGGGGGCAGAAAAGGTCAAATTATTGTTCTTTGCTGACAATATGATCTCATATGTAGATAATGCCAAAGATTCTGCCAAGAGACTACTGGAATTGGTAAACAAATTCAGCAAAGTCTCAGGTTACATAATCAATGTACACAAACAAGCAGCATTCATATACATCAACAACAGTTAAATGGAGAACCAATCAAGGACTCAATACCTTTCACAATAGCAACAAAGAACATAAAATACCTAGGAATTTATTTAACTAAGGAGGTGAAAGACTTCTACAGGGAGAACTATGGAACACTGGGGAAGGAAATAGCAGAGGACATAAACAGATGGAAATCCATAACATGCTCATGGATCAGCAGAATCAACGTCGTTAAAATGTCTATACTACCCAAATTGATCTACAGATTCAATGCAATCCCTATTAAAATACCAACATCATTTTTTACAGATCTAGAAAAATTAACTCTACCCTTCATATGGAACCAGTGAACATTCTGTATAGCCAAAGCAATCTTAAGCAGAAAGAACAAATTTGGAGGCATCAATTTACCAGACTTTAAGCTATGCTACAAGGCTATAGTACCAAAATAGCATGGTACTGGCACAAGAACAGAGACACAGACCCATGAAACAGAACTGAGAACCCGGATATAAAACCATCCTGATATAGCCATCTGATCTTTGGCAAAGCAGACAAAAACATACAATGGGGAAAAGAATCCTTATTCAATAAATGGTGCTGGGAAAACTGGATAACCACATCTAGAAGACTGAAACAGGATCTGCACCTGTCACAAAAATCAACTCACCATGGATAAGAGATTTTAATCTAAGGCATGAAGCCGTAAGAATTCTAGAAGAAAATGCTGGAAAAACTCTTATAGACATCAGCCTAGGCAAAAAATTTATGAAGAAGAACCCAAAAGCAATCACAGCAACAATGAAAATAAACAAATGGGACCTGATCAAATTAAAAAGCTTCTGCACAGCCACAGAAACTATTCATTAGAGCGAACAGACATCCTACAGAATGGGATAAAATATTCGCATGCTACACATCCGATAAAGGGCTGATAATTAGAATCTATATAGAACTCAGGAAAATCAGCAAGAAAAAAAATCAAACAACCCCATTAAAAGTGGGCAAAGGACATGAACAGAAACTTTTCAAAAAACAGACTAATGGCCAAGAAACGTATTAAAAAATGCTAAATATCTCTAATCTGCAGGGAAGTGCAAATCAAAACCACATCACTTAACTCCAGTGAGAACTGCTTTTATCAAAAAGCCCCAAAACAACAAATGCTGGCATGAATACAGAGATAGGAACACTCACACACTGCTAGTAGGACTGCAAACTAGTACAACCTCTATGGAAAGTAGTATGGAGATACCTCAAAAAACTAAAAGTAGATCTACCACTTGATCCAGCAATCCCATTACCAAGTATCTACCCACAGGAAAAAAAGACATTCTATAAAAAAGACATCTGCAGTTGAATGTTTACAGCAACACAATTCACAATTGCAAAGCTGTAGAAACAACCCAAGTGCCCATCAATACATGAGTGAATTAATAAAATGTGGTACATGTATACTATGCAGTACTACCCAGCCATAAAAAAAAATGATGAACTGCCTATTGTATTATCCTGAATGGAGCTGGAGTTCATTCTTCTAAGTGAAGTATCCCAAGAATGGAAAAACAAACACCACACATACTCACCATTAAATTGGTACTACTCAATCAACACTAATGTGCACATATGGGAAGTAACATTCATAGGATGTCGGGCAGGTGGGAGGGGGTGGAGGGGCTGGATAAATTCTCACCTAACAGATGCAGTGCACACTGCCTGGGGGATGGGCACACTTGTATTAATAGCTTTGACTTGGGTGGTGCAAAGGCAATATATGTAACCAAAGCGTTTGTATTCCCATAATGTTCTGAAATTAAATAAATAAAATTAAATTAAATTAAATCAACAACACGTTGAGGCCAGAAAGCAGTGGGAAGAGACATTCAAAGTCCCGAACAAAAAATACTATCAACTAAAAATTCTAGATCCAAAAAACTAATCAATCTTTCAACATTAATAAGAAATTAAGCCATTCACAGATAAAGAAAAATACAGAGAATATATGCTAGCAGATCTTACCTACGAGAAATACTAATGGGGAGTCTTCCAGGCTCGAATGAAAGGACAATAGACAGTATTTGAATCCACATAAAGAAATTAAGAGCATTAGTAAAGGTAACTACATAGGTAAATATAAAAGATAATATAATATAAAAGACCACATAAATATATGTTTGTGACTCTCTCTTCAATTTGGGCAAACTGAAAAGATGATAATCTAATTTTAAATTATCTTTATTTAATTCATAATTAAAATGATACTTAATTTCACCTTTAATCGCTATCTTTTATTGATTTAAATAATATTCTTGTAAGCCCATCAGGGAAGCATATCATAGACTAATGGATCTTGCTTAATACTATAGTACTGTCTTTACTATAATTGCAGAAGTTCTGAATTCTTATAAAAGTAAAGCAACTTTTTTAAATGATCATGTTGATGTACTCTTTTACTACAGGGATGAACATAGTGAAAAAAAGAAAAGAAAGAAAGAAAGGGAAAAAAGCAATTTGTCTAGCCTCTCCATTATCTAGGCCTACTCTTAGTAGGAGATGGTAGAGGGAGAAGTAGTCAACATCTCTGAATACAAGGAAAAAATAATTTCACACTTCACAAGTGATTATTTCATTCACATAGTGTGTGTTGAATGGATCATGTAAATACCAAAATGCACATGTCCTTCTAAGGAATACACACTTTTACCATAATTATAACATGATACATTTTAAAGTAGTTAACATTATCTCTGATCTTCATTTTTTAAAACTTGTAATTTAAAAAATTCTTCTCATTTCAAAATAAACTGTTTTATCCTCTGCCAGTAACAATAAATGATATTACTAACTCTTTAAGTAGGATTCTATAGCATATGGCCAACAATAATCTTTGTGTCACTTAATGGAGATTTGACAGGGAAAGGAAAAGGGTGGAGGTCAAGAGATGTCTAAATTGCTATAATTTTAAGTTACAACACAAATATAGACTTAAGAGGACAAAAATTTGAGTAAAAATTTCAGAAATACTGATACCTTCTCATGTTGATTTATTAATTTGATTACTGAGTTTATTCTAAGCTTTAAAATCAATAGATTCAAAATAAGCATAATATATACAAAATACCTAAAAGAACTCAATACTGGTTGGTAGCCTATGAATAAAAGCACAGATTCATGAAGACTTGTGATCAAACTCCACCTCTACCACTTACTATTAATACAATCTTAGATAAGTTTGCTCATTTGTCAGAGACTCAGTTCCTTTTGTCTATGAAATGGGAAAAATGCTACTACTATCAAACAGTGGTTGGAATTTAATAAAACAACATATATAATGGTTTTACCTCCTAGACACAAAGATTGCCACAATTCTCACTAAAAGAAGAGCATGGGTGGTATATTACATTATATGGAATGCATCAGGAATTCTATCTGGATCAGCGGCAACAAAATAAGAGGTTGGTGCAGAAAAGTTATTTAATAACTGCAGACTCTAAACCTACAATATAAATGGTTTGAACTAAATAATCTCTAAGGAACTCTGAGTTCCTGAAATTCAAGGATTCTACCTTTATGTGATGCCCAAAAAGCCAATGATACTCTAAAATTTGTTAAAATAAATAGCCTACAGGACAAATTCCAAGGACACCAAATAAAACAAAGAGGAAGTCCATATCAAGAACCTGAAAAAGTTTCATACACTTTGAATGACAACCACATTTTTTAGGAATCAATTTTTAAAAATTATCAGAGTTAAGCCCAAATATTTAATGTTAATTTCAATGAAGAAAACTTAATTACAATTTTAATATGTAACAAAAAAAATCATTAAATGAGGGTATATCCATATGACACAACAGCCCATAAACATTACAAAACAAGTTCTTTAAAAAATTCATGAAGTTGTAAGCACTCACATTGTGATTCGGAGTGAAAAAGGAAAAATATAAAATAAAATTTACAATTTTGTATTTAATATATCTTTGCAAACAAAAAAAGACTGAAAGAAAAGCCAACAAAATGTTAGCAGGAGTTACATTCGATTAATGGAAATAGGAGTAACTTTTTCTTTATAGGATTCTTTATTTCCCATTTTCTACTATAATCAACCATAACGTGTACAGTCAAAAAAGGCAATACAGCATCCTTTTATGACTAAGTAAAAAACTCTAAGAAAACTAGCAGTTAAAGAGAATTTCCTAAATTGGATCAAAATGGTATCTACAAAATACCTACAGCTAACTATTCAATGGTAAAAAAAAAAAAAAAAAAAAAAAAACTACATGCCTTCTCTACTAAGAAAAGGGATAACACAGGAATGTCTTCTCTGACTTGTCCCATACAACATAACTGGAGATCCTAGCCAGTGCAACGAGACAAGAAAATGAAATAAAAGGCTAACAGATGGGAAAATGAAATAAACTGTCTATACTGCAGACATATTAGAAATAATGAGTTTAATAAGGTTGTAAAGTTCAAGGTCAATATTAAAATATTGCTTTATTTATATAAACAATTGGAAATTAAAACTTTTAAAAGGTTAACATTTACAACAACACCAAATAATGTAAGACAGATAAGAATATAATATGTGCGATATTTCTATGCTGAAAGCTTAAAAATGCTAAGAGAAATCAAAGAAATAATGGAGAATTGGATTGGAAAACAATATTGTTAAGATGTCAATTGTCCCCCAAAATGATCTATAACTACAATGCAATCCTAATCAAAATCCCACGATGGTTTTTTATAAAAATAGGTAAGGTGATTCTAAAAATTACATGAAAGAAAGGAGCCAGAACACCCAAAACAATTTGAAAATTAACAAAGTTGGAAGACTCAGGCTTCCTGATTTAAGACATACTATTATATAAAGCTAAGATAATAAAGACTGCTTTTGGCCAAAGGAAAGACACACAGAACACTGGAACAGAATAGAATCTAGAAATGGATCTGCACATATATAATCAATTGATTTTTGATGAAAATGCCAAAGAAATTTAATTAAGAAAGGATAGTAAGAACAATCTTTTCAGCACATGGTACTCTGTACTCACAGATATCCTCTTGAGGAGAGAGAGAGAGAACCTTGAACCTTACTTCACACTGCATATAAAAATTAACTCGAAATGGATCATAGACCTAAATGTAAAATCTACAGCTGTAAAGGTTCTAGAACTTTGAAACCTTGAGATAAACAAAATTTCTTGGGACACCAAAGCACAAATCATAAAAGAAAAATATTGATAAACTGAACTTCATCAAAATTTAAAACTTCTGTTCTTTGAAAGACATTGTTTAAAAAAATGAAAAGACAACCACAGACTCAAAGGAAATATTTATGAATATATACATGATTTGTATCTAGGCTGTATAAAACTCCTACAACTCAATAATAAACAACCCAACAAAAAATGGACAAAAGATTTGAACAGACACTTCACCAAAGAAGATATAGAGATGGCACATAATGGCACAAGAAGAGATGTTCAACATAGAGTCAATAGGAAAACTCAAATTAAAACATCAATGAGTTATCATTAAGTATCTATTAGAATACCTAAAATTAAAAATAAAATAACAAGTGCTGATCAGAACGTGAAGCAAGTGGAAGCATTAAACATCACTGGTGGGAATGCGAAATCAAACAGCCACCTTGGGAAACACTTTGGTAATTTTTTATAAAGTTAAACATGCACTTGCCACGTGGCCCAAGAATCCCACTCCTAGATGTTTAACCAAAATAAATGAAAAAAATATGTCTACACAAAGAACTGTATCTTAATGTACAAAGAGGTACATATGAATGTTTACAGAAGCTTCATTCCTAAATGCCAAAAACTGGGAACAACCTAAATGTTCATCAATTGATGAACAGGTAAACATATTATGATATATTCACACAATGAAATACTACTCACCAATAAAAAAGAACAAAGCACTAATACATGCATCAACATAGATGAATCACAAAAACATTTAGTGAAAGAAATCAGAAATAAAACGTGACATACTGTATGATTCCATTTATATGACATTCCAGAAAAGACAAAGCTATAGTGACAGAGAATAGACCAGTGGTTGCCAGGATCTGTGGGTGAGGGGAGGGAAGTTTTTGGAATGATGGAAATGTTCTTCGGCTGGATTGTGGTGGTGGTTATATGACCACATGCATTTCTCAGAGTTTACATGATAGACTAAAAATTATTTTCTTACTTGTAAATGATACCTCAATAAACCTTAATTTTTAAAATAAGCAACATATGACCTTTTTAAAATATACATCAATTTAAATGAGCTAAACCCAGCTTACTGGGTTTACAGGGGCAGGTAGGAACAATGAGGAGACCAAAAATCCTTAAAATATTGCAAATTTTAAAATTTATCCTTAGTAAATAAGAAACAGATATACATGGACACAAAGAGTTAAGCAAAAGAGGGTTGCCTTTTTTATTAAGTTCTCATTTTTTAGGCAGAAAATAAAATTTGAGAGGCTTTCAAGAAAGATCAAAAGTCACGAGGAACAAGTTAATAAAGGTGCACTGTGAATTTAAGCTAGAGTTTGGAAACAACTTACCTAAACACTCCCCTTCCATTTTACTAAGTGGAAATGGTCTTTTTCACCTATCTACCCAATCCACTCTCACCCAACTTCTGCTATCAAGAGAAAGATTATAAACCTTCAATCATAACAATCATATATACCTTACATATCTTACATCTGCAGCTAGGGGTAATGTAAAATGCGTCTTATTAGACAAATTCATATTTAGCCATTTAAGTTCCAGATAAGCTCATTGTTAACCACCTTTCGTCTCTGTTTTACTGCCACACATAAAAAAAATGTGATGCCTCTAGGTGATGATTTTGTTTCTTTTTGTCTGTTATTATTAAAGTGATCAAAATAAACAAAAAGGTCTTAGAAGTTTTGAACTGATCACTCCAATAAGAAGCTACATTTTTCCACTTACTAAATTAAGAGGTAAGTTGTAACTTTCATCACTTTGTTTTATGTTTATTCCATTTGGCTTGTATTGTTGCTAGGAAACCAATTCATAATAAGATTTCCCAGCCCACAGAACACCCTCCTAGCCAGCCTAGAGTATACCAAACTTTGTAACCAGGGCAATTCTCTACTACGCAATAACTGGTTAGCCAGCACCATGCAGGTGCACTCTGCCTGGCATCCCCCGTGTTCCATTTCCCTGACAGGTACAGCATTACCAATCCCCCAATGCAACAGAAATTGTAGCAGAGGGCAATGAAATGAATACAAGCGTAGAGCTCTTGGATGGCAGAGAACACAGCGGATTTATTGTCAGTCCCTGTCACCCCACCCAACTATTCTGGGGTTTGTTGTTGTTGTTGTTTTGCCTTAAATTATGAAGTGAAATGTCAGCCCACCCAATGACAAGATGAAAAGTCAGCTCACCCCAATCAGGTAACTCAGCTCACTCAGCTCACTCCATCAAGTAACATGCAAACTGCTCCCAAAACCCATCATCCAACTCCCACCCAGATAAATATTTGGAGAGGAAGATGGCATCAGTATCTGCACAGTTGAGAGGGGGAGGGAAGCAAAGAGTCGGATTCGTAAGGGGCCGCTGAGTCACCTACAGCTGCGGCCAAGATTTTACCCTCCAGGAAATCAGGCTCTGCCCCAACTCACACCAGGGAACCAAGTGAGAGTAGCAGCAGCAACATCATCCTACCAAAAAAACACTACTTGTGCTTTTAATAGAGTTCCACTCCTTAAAGTGCAGCCAAAAATAGGGTTCACGTCCAAAGCTTTCCTCCACAGTACGCGACACGCGCAGATGAAGGAAACATCTTTATTGTGGGGAAAGGGAGGCGCGCTTATAGAGATGAAGGATACCTCACCATCTGGCAAAGTTACTGGCTCCTGCCTTAACCCCGAAATGCCGCTTTTATGACAACATGTGGCCTAACTGTAAAGAAATGTGGCTGGCGGACGCTGTAAAGCTTTTACCCCAGTGTACTTGGCAAAGTAAAAGGGGACACATAAACCAGGCGCGTTCGGTGAAACCTCAGCAAGGATCAAGTTCTCCGTTCGGTGAGAGCTTTGGTGACACAATAATCACGTGTACTTGTGGATAGACTTTCAAAAACACTCAATTCCGGAACGTGCAGGTGCCGATGTCAGCCGGCGAGAGCGCGAATGGTTCGACCACTCTGTGGCAGGAGCCAGGCTCCGTTCCCGCCGGAGGCGGGTCACGCCCCCTGACTCCGGGTCCCGGCGACCGCCCGGGCGAGGCCGGAGCAGGCGGGCGGCGGGCGGCGAAAGCTCAGCCGCGCTCCCCGCCCGGGTGGGGCGCTCCCTGCCCGCCTCGCGCGGCTCCGGCCCCAAGACCCAGGCCCCGGAAGGCGAGCGTCCATTTACCTGCTCCCCGTTCTCACTCGCCGCTGCCGCCGCCGCGCCGCTCACCCACGCTGCCAGGTGAGCCACCCCCAGCACACAGACCCGCACGCGCACACCCGGGCGACGACCCCAGACCCTGGGAGGCGCCTGCGGCCCCAGTCACAGAAGTTGGGGTAGCCCACGTACCACCCGGCTTCCAACACCTCTGCCCCCGGAAGTTGATTTTCGCCAAGACCCGCCCAACCCTGCGCTCGTCACTCAACGTAAACACGTGCGTCACGTGGGCCCGGCCGGGGGCATACGCGAGCTGGGGCCGCTTCGTCGGAGACCCGCACACCCCTAGCTGGCGTTGTCCGTAGAAGGATGCCCAATGAAGGGGGAGACGGGGGTGGCCTTTGACTTTGTGACTGCCCTGCTCCTTCTCAAGAACTATCTCCTGATAAATACAGCTTCTCGTTCCTCTTGAGTGACAGGCCCTGATTCTATGCCTAATCCATGCAAATAACACCATCCTCCAAACCAAAATGAGTTCCATCTGATCTAAGATGAGCCTGCCTGATCTCATGTCCACTTGCAAGCAGAGTTCAATAAAAACTGGAACTGAGTAAAGTGCCTGACACGTCGTAAGTGTTCAAGAAATGGTTGTTGAGACAACTGCACCCTCGCACCTTTGCATATCTGAATTCTCAAGTATAGGCATGCACCTAAGCGGAAAAAACCTGCCAGACCCCTACTGTGACTTCAAAGAACTCTGCTCTGGAATTACTTTTGTTCTTGTCCTCAAATTCAGATCACAGCAATTTATACGTGCCATCTCTCTCACAGAGAGTTTACTTTCAGCTGCCAAGCTACCCCCTTTTGTAAAGCCTTCAATAAAATAGCTTTTCCTGAACAAAAACAAAAGCGAATTGACAGATTTTTATCTGAAAGGAAGAATGGTTATATAGATTTCTTTGTCCCTTTCAGACTGTCAATAGCTATTAGATTGAAACTGTGAACTAGCAGTCCTCTTGTTAAAGAGTCTTCCATCTTTGTCATAAGAGAGATTTGGAGAACATTCATTTAACAATTTTTAATTGAGGGTATACCATATTCCCAGGACTGGGCCAAGTTGTGACAATTCGCAGGGTGAAAAAGATACGCTCAAGATCTTTGCCGTAAAGGAGTTTACAGTCTAGTGAGAAAGGACAAGTAACCAGAGTACTTTGAGCATTGATCTCTAGAATATTCATGTTCACTGTACAACGTCATTCTTTAACCTTTGGACATTGTTTTTCTCATCTTTCCATTGAATAAAATTGGGTTAAATCTGTAATCTCTGCTCTGTACTGGAAATGGAAGATATCAAGGTAGCCTGACAAGCCTCCAGTAAGTGCTGGCCCAAGTGGCTAACGAACAGTTTCAATACTGAGCAGGTCACTTTTCTATACCATTTTTCCAGCTCAGCCCTTTCTTTGTACACACAGCAAAGATATTTCTATTATAAGAAATACGATGCTTTCTTACACATATATGTTTATCTGTCTGCTAGATCGCCAAGTCAAGAACCATTTCTCATTTGTATATCTAGCAATCTACTTCTCATTTGTCTTTTTATATGCGGCAATCTAGCAAAGTATCCTGAAATTAGAAAAAAATCTATTCAATACATGTTTCTTAAACTGAATACAATTACCTTTTATCATTTTTTCCATCATACCTCTTTCTGCTGGAAACTTCAGATGAGTTTCAGGGAATTTCCATTGATGTGTCTACGTGCTCACTCTGTCCCACCTAATCCAATATTCATTATTAAACATATTTATAATAATAAGAGTAACTAATGTTTATTGAGTATTTTCTATGTGCCTGGCATTGGGCTAAATATTTTAAATCCGTTATCTAATTTGTCATCACAATAATTCTACAAATAGGTGTATTAATATATTCACTTTTTAGATGAGGATACAGACTTAGGGAGGGTAAATTGGCCAAGTGGCAGAGCAGGGAAAGCCAGATTTGCCCAACAGAACTTTTGTATTCACTAGAACACACCATTCTGCTTTTTGTATCACTTGTTTATCAGTGAATCCAAATCCCACCACCTCCATGAAATCTTTCTCCCTTCCCTACACTAATCTTTCTTTATAAAGTACACAATTCAATTATTTTTAGTATATTCACAGAGTTGTACAACTATCACCACAATCAATTTTAGAATATTTTCATAACCCTGAAAAGAAACCCCATTCCCTTTGGCAGTCACCTGCCACTCCTCCCATCCTTCCCACTCCTTTCCCCAGCCCTAAGCAACCACTAAGCCACTTTCTGTCTCTATACATTTGTCTATCCTGGATATTTCATATAAATGGAATCATGCAATATGTGGTCTTTTGTGCCTGGATTCTTTCACTTAGCACCATGTTTTCAAAGTTCATTTACCCATTCTTCAAGTGGATTGTTTCTAGTTTTTGGATATTATGAATAATGCTTGTATTGATATTCATGTACAAGTTTTGTGTCATCATGTTGTCATTTCTCTTGGATATATACCTAAAAGTGGAATTGCTGAATCATATAGTAACTGAATGTTTAACCTTTTAAGGAACTATCAGACTGTTTCCGAAGTTGCTATACCATTTTACTTTTGCATCAGCAATGTATGAGGGCTCTAATTTCTCCCCTGTGCCTTTTCTTGTCTCTTATGGAACACATGCCTCTATTACTTTTCAGGGTACTTTCTATCAGCCATCTTGTATTATTATTTACTGTTGTTGTGCAGTAACAGGCCCATTGTCCTAACACGCTGTGACCTTCTTAGATGAGAAGCATCGTGACTACCCTCAAAAGGATCAAATGTGGAGAGAGATAGAGACAAACCAATTAGTTATTACAGTGATAATAAGCACTGAAATCAAGTTTATTGCTAAAATGTGGAGGAAGAGCACCCCACTTAACCTGGGTTAAAGAAGTACTTTTCATGGAATCTAATTTTGAGTCTTGAAGAATCAGTAGGAATTGACCACACTAAAGAGAGACAAGTATATGCTCCAGACAAAGGAACAGATACTTTCATATGTATTTCCTTGCCTATGAACTGTGGAAGTAAGTATACTTTGTAGGTATGTATACTGGAAGGAAAGATGGTGGTGTGTGGGAATATGGCAGGAGAAATGGGAAATGTAGATGGGGCAAGATGATAAAGAGTTTTGCAAACTGTGCTAAGTAGTTTGAACTGTATCCTGAAGGCAACGGAAAACTGCTTGATTAGTCAAGCAAGACTGGGGGAGAATTACTTCAGCAGAAGAGTAGAACATGAATTATTCCATGGGGTAGAGATGGCCATGACTGGAAAAACAGAGAAACCAGTTAGAAGACATGAAATAACTAGAATGAGGAATTATGGAGGCCTGAGCCAAGATGGTAGCCATGTAGTTGGCAAAGAGGATTTCAAAGGCATGTCGGCAAGAAGAAAGAGTAAATAGCTGAAGATGTACCAAGTTCCTGGTGCTAGTCAAAGAGGTAGGAGATTCAGGAGGAAGATAGGTGCACTTGGGGATGAAAATAATGAAACACTAAGATGATGGTATCTTAGTTTGTTCAGTCTGCCATAACAAAATATTGGGTAGCTTATAAACAACAAACATTTATTTCTCACACTTCTGGAGGCTGTGAAGTCCAAGTTGAAGGCACCAGCAGATTCAGTGTCTAGTGAGGGCCCACTTTCTGGGTCATAGATGGTGTCTTCTGGCTGTCTTCACACAGTAGAAGAGTTAAGGCAGCTCTCCGGGGCCTCTTTTATAAGGGCACTAATCCCATTCATGAGGTCTCTGACCTCATGACCTAATCCTCTCCCCAAGGTCCCACCTCGTAATATCATCACATTGGGGAGTAGGTTTCAACATATGAATTTTTCCGGGACACATTCAGACCCTCCCAGGTAGGTTGCAATAATTTAAACTTACTACTATTGTAGTTTATATGCTGTTGCAGTCACCCACACAAATAAAATGGACCCTCACCCAAAATTTGGCTCAGATTTCAAGATTTATGATGCCCTATATGCACCAAGAGGGTATAAGAAGATTTATTATTCACATAATGAGGCTTTCTAGGAAGAGCAGAGCAGAGAACAGACTTCCCAAGTAGGCTTTAAAATGGCTTGAGAGACCAGGAGAAAAGGCTTTTTTGATTTTTTTCTTGGCAAGAACGTGGAACTAGGATGAAAAATCCCACATGGGGCTTAACTTTCCCACTGGCACCAGAATAGGGAGCACCCAGGTAGGCTTTTTTATCAGCTTGTCTAGATATGAGGTGAGGGCTGGGGCTTGAAACATAAAAAATGGAGTCAGACTATTACATATGCTTAGATCTAGTTTTTATTAAAAACTCCAACTAACAAAATAATATAGTAGTGTTTTATATATATAATATGTGTATGTGTGTATTTATATGTGTGTGTGTGTATATATATATATATATGTAATGATTGTAGTGGACACCGTAGTTGCCTTCCAAATGTTTATTCCGCTCTTCTCACATTGTGCAGTGCACATCTGAGAAGTTTGGGTGAAATTAACCACCTCCTTATCGCCAAAGTTAGTCCAATTAAGATAATCCAATTCTAGCCTATGGTGTCCCCCTGGCCACAAAAAAGAAAAATTGTTCAGGGTTGAGCAAATCAGAAGCAATCACAGGACTTCTGCCCTCAAAATTTTGGGATATAGCTCCTTTCTCTTCTGTGATGTGAATGAGAAAGCATGTGGTCCTTATTACTGAGGGCAGTGATCTTGTGACCAAGAAAATGAAAGAGACGCAGAGCTGGAACCCTGATCAAATGAATAAAGATTTATAACTTTGTATATAGGCACAAGGATATAAACAGTAAACTGTCAAAGTTTTAAATAAACACTTTTCTGCCTCCTCCCTTTTCATCTACTGGATTCTTCAGTTTTGTCAGCCTTTAAATCCAATTAACATAGTTTGGTTTTTTTCCTACTGATCCTCACTGATACCAAATATTGGTTAAGTCAGTTTGAGTTTGTTATTATTATACTTTACCTAAAAATATTTGTGTACATAATGGGATATAAATGTGTACATGTGTGTTACTGGATTTATCTTACCTTCCAATGGTTGTCAGTTGCCCTAATCTGGAATTCACACTTCAGGAATTTTCAGTTGGTATTTAATCAGAAAAGCTGCCCTCCAAGAGTAGCCACTCTAAGTGCTTCAGATATCACTCTTTCTCATTAACACCTAAAACTTTGATAATCAATAAAATGAATTTTAAAAGGTTTTCATTGGTGAAATTAGTGGTTTGTTAATTAGCATAATGGATGTTATAAATGGACTCTAATTGCTGAATCAGTGATGTTCAAGATATGTAGACCATATAAAATATTTCAGAGACAATCCCTACCTTGCATGACCAAGGTTATAAGAAGTTAGCAAGCCCTGTAGCCTACATACTTAGGGACAGCACCCTTCAGATTTCAAACCTAACTGTGGCAAATTCCAGTAATCTTAGTATGCCAGAGGCAGGAAAGTTAATGTTCTGCATAACTAAAAGAAGAATCATGCTCATCATGGAGATGACTAGAGACATCATGCCCATTATGGAGACAAAGAATAAACTATTGGTGCCTTTCCTTCTCCACTGCAAGTTCATTTTTGAAATATCCCCAATGCAGGTGCCATAAAACTGAGATCCCAGGAAGAGCCATTAAACTACATTCAGACTAGCAAAACATGAAGGTCTACTAGGAAACAGAAATTCCAAAATAAAAAAATGAGGGCTAGATACTGTCTCTGACCAGTTACTTACCTATAAAAATAACAAGAAGCAAAGAGTTCTAAAACCTAACATTTAAAGTAAAATGTATCTGATAATAGCCTGTGACTATTTAATCTTAGAAGTATCCTCGGACATTTATACTCAACCTCATGAGCTACCAAAATGATAAAAAAAAAAACTTCCAAAAAGAGCATTCTCTCTGCCCAATGACCATCTCAGATGGAGCCATGGAGGACGTAGAGAGCAAAACAGTAACTTCCCAAAAAACGCATATCCAGTGCCAGCCAGGAGTCCTCACTATTCCTGTCTGCAGAATACGATAGGCATCAGAGACCACTGTGTAATGTTTCTACATCTCCCCTTTTTAATCGGAAATTTTTATTGCAGTTATTTTTACCGTTCTTTTCCATTGCCTTTTGCATTTATTGGGAATAGATGGTTGTCGTAGGTTGCTAGATCATAAGGAACTCCAGGTGAACCTAACACATTTTGGGGAAGGGGAGGAGAGAAAGACACTAGTTATTAATATGACTAGTTGGGCAGCAAAAGGGTATATATACTATAGTGAACCTCATAGTTGTTATCTAAACATGCATTTCACCCTTCCCCCACTGTGTAGCATTCAGGAGTGTTAGGTGACATTGACCCCATGCCTTTTCCAAGAGTGAGTCCTGTTTGATCTAAGCCAGAAGTTACCCCAACCTCCTTGCCACAGTTATTGTGAGGGGAAACCCTAGTCATGGGCCAATCATGGTATTACCCTAATTAGATGAATCATTTCAGAGATTATCCAACAAGTACAAAACTCAGGACAATTGTTCAATGGATGTTGGGAGGAATCTTCTCTCTTCCCCGTGATATAAGCGATGAAGCGTGTAACTCCTGTTGCTTTTAACAACCAGCTTGTGACCATAAAGGAAACCAGTCTGAGAACAACGCAGATACAGATAGTAAAACTAAATTGATACAATTCAGAGAAATGGAGCTGAAGCTTTGATCAAATCAGTTCTAAAGATTCCTTCACCTCCCAGGGACATTTCACCTATGTGAACAAATCCCATTTATTGTTTAATCTAGTTTGAATTAGGTTTTGTGTTACCTGTAATCCCAAGCATTTTAACTGGTGAAAGGATTCTGCATTTCTAGCTTCATATTAAAGCTAGCTTCATGTTGGAAAACGAATCGTCATTTTCTTAAAATAGTAAAGAGCCTTATCTACCTACCACCTTCCTTTTGTCCATGCTCATGCCAGAATGAGGTTGAAAATGAGCTATTGTCACTGAGAGTGGTTCTCTCAGATTCATATGATGCTCAGCTTTCACATTAAACCAATGGAAAAGTATTTCATATACTGATTTGTGACATTGTGTACAGACAAAGTATGTAAATCTCCTTTACATAGGGTATACAAACCCCCTAACTTCTCACTCCTTTGAAAATTGTCATTGGCCACAATATGGAGGTTGCGGAGTTTAGCTTCATTCACAACTGGGCAAGATGTCTTCCTTAATGCCTGAAAACATGAATTGCTCCTATTAGTATCTCAGGGCCTAATACAAAAGAAAGCCCAAGCCAGAAAGAAAAGCAAGACAAGCCATCATTTCATCCATGTAATCATCATAGTAAATTAGTAAAAACTAACTTACATAATCAGTAGCCTTTCACTACGATCCCCAAATAATAACTCAAACATATAGTGACTTTGGGTAGAAAGCACATTGGTCTACTCTATTTTCCTTATTCTCTATTATATCCTTAAAAAATATATGAACAAATAACTTGTATTTGTGGAATTAAACTTTCTAAATGCATTAAAAATTAATGATGCAATATTGTTTATATTCTGAGTTAATTTTTTTTTCTTCTGTTTTTTTCTTTTTTTTTTTCTTTTTTTTTCTTTCTTTTCTGGTCAAGTGGAGCAGTGGGAATGGAGAAGGAACAAAGGAATCTGTAACTGATTGTGGTCAATTAGTTGTAAACACCGCTGCATTCAGACCAACTCTGAGTTAATTTTAACACCTAAATTAGTCACAAAATTGTCAATGGTTAATTAAATGTTATATCTCTGGCTGCTAAATGCGACTTTTTATGATACATGTTGAAAAATCAAAAAGTAGGTTAGGTTTTATATCTATAATAAATTATTACATTGCTTCTTTAGAAGTTACTCCACCACTTTTGCAGATGTAGCAAGCAATATCTGGGCAGAAAGCCATGCAAGAACTACTACGACTAAGATGAGTTTGAACTAAACTTTTTTAAAATTTTTGGTGCACCACAAAATTAACACATCATGAGATAACTCTGGAGTTTGAAAGAACATGGTGGAACCCCAGGCAGCATTCTCTTGAGAGTTTGATCCCTCTTTTAAGTTGACCAGAAAAAGCAAGTATTATATGTGAGCAGTGGAAGGTCCTTCTGTTTATTTCTCTTTCTTAAGGTTGTGGATTTTAAATGATACTAATAATAATAGAGAATTTTGTATCCTTATGTCAAATTTTAACCTAGCTTAGAAAAAAAATCATCAAACATCTGAAAGAAAGTTATCTTTATTACAGACCAACTCTGCCTGTGTATTTGTTATATTGTCAATTCAAGAGTATTTGGTTTATAATTTACAATATAAATAAACAAAAGTCTAGTCAAAATTTTTCCTTTATCATATTTTTTAAGTTTGAAATCATAATTGTATAGGGATATAAATTCACAGAGTATATCAAGCCTGCAATGTCAAATTTATTGCTAGTAATAAGCTACAAATCCACTGCATTTTTTGAGGGAAAAGGGAAATTCAGAGACCTTATACCCATCACAAAAATTAACTCAAATGTATCACAGACCTAAATGTAAAGCACAAAACTCTAATGATCCTAAAAGACAGCATAGGAGAAAACCTGGATCACATTGGGTATGGTGACAACTTTTTAGATACAACATCAAAGTCGTAATCCATAAAAGGAATAATTGATAAACTGGACTTCATTAAAATTAAAAACTTCTGCTCTGTGAAAGACAATGTTGAGAGAAGGAGAAGACAAGCCACAGACTGGTAGGACATATTGGTAAAAGACATATCTGGTAAAGGACTGTTATCCAAAGTATATAAAGAACTCTTAAAACTCAACAATAAGAAAAAAAACAACCTGATTTTAAAAATAGGTAAAAGACCTAAACACACACCTCACTGAAGAAGATACACATGGCAAGTAAACATATGAAGAGATGTTGAACATCATATGTCATTAGGGAATTACAAATTAAAACTACACTGAGATACTACTGCACACCTATTAGAATGGCCAAAATTCAAAACATTGACAACACCAAATGCTTGTAAAGATATGGAGCATCAGGAATTCTCATCCATTATTGGTGAGAGTGCAAAATGGTACACTTTAGAAGACAGTTTGGTAGTTTCTTAAAAGCTAAACAAACTCTTACCATATGATCCAGAAATTATGCTCCTTGATAATTATCTAAATGAATCGAAAACTTAGGTCCACATGAAAACCTGCATGTGGATATTTATAGTAGCTTTATTTGTAATTGCCAAAACTTGGAAAGAACCAAAGGTCTCCAGTGAGTGAGTGGATAAATAAACTATGGTATATCCAGACAATGGAATATTATCCACCACTAAAAGGAAATGAGCTATCAAGCCATGAAAAGACGAGGAGGAAACGTAAATGCATATTACTAAGTAAAAGAAGCCAATCTAAAAGAAGCTACATACTGTGATTCTAGCTATGTGACATTCTGGAAAAGGTAAAATCATGGAGACAGTAAAAAGATCAGTGGTTGCCAGCAGTTGGAGGTGTGGGGGATAAATAGGCAGAGCACAGAGGATTTTTTGGGCAGTAAAGCTATTCTGTAGGTACCACAATGGTGAGTCCATGTCATTATCCATTTGTCAAAACCCATAGAATATACAACATCAAGAGAAAACTCTCATGTAAACTGTGGGCTTTGTGTGGAATAATGTGTCAGTGTAGGTTCATCAACTTTAACAAGTGAACTCTGGTAGTGGAAGATGTTGTGCATGACAGGGAATATATGGGGACTCTCTGTATTTTCTGCTCAGTTTTGTGAACCTAAAACTGCTCTAAAATATAAAGTTTATTAATTAAAAGAACTGTAAATCCCTATATGAATATGAAATGTTGATATGCCATTTGAATTTTATGACTTAGTGGTTATCTTTCATTTTTTGACTAGTATCCATCGAAACAAGTTAGATAAAAGAAAAAGCAAAATAAGAAAATTATACAATACATTATAATATTCTAACACATACAATGCTATCAATTTCCCTACTTGACATATAAATAGTGCTTTATTTTAGAAGGTTTTAATACAATACAAAATACAGATATATTCTGTTTTATTAAACAGCGATTGGACATAGATTGGGAGATATTTAATCAAAGACTGAACTTTTATTTATGAAAAGAAACTACTGTAAAATAATTAAAGAGGTTACTAATCAGGTAATTAATCAAGTGTATCTGCTACACATTATAGTGAAATAAATTGAAAAAGATTCTGTGCTAGCTAGAAACTCAAATATAGTCAAAAGTAAAGGTTGAAAATAG
>RJWJ010006021.1:0-64879 GCA_004363605.1 Indri indri
GATCCCATGATGGCCACCAAGGCATGAGACACATTTGAGAAAATCTTGTAGCTCCTAAGAGTCACTGGAAATTATGTTCTCATTTCTCTGCCTGGGTATTATTGGGTCTGGATGTAATTCCTAGAACCAGTGTAGCCATTTGCTTCCAGCCTGGGGTAGATGCCAACACCAAGTGCAAGAGAACAGGTAGGTAGACAGACACCAGGATTGTCTGCAAGTGATACATGCAGGCTGATAAATGTCATTCATTATTTAAGCCAGTTGGAGGTGGGGCTTCTGTTACTTGGAACTGAAAGAATCCTAACTAAGACAGATATTGGTACTTTATGTTCTAGGTTCAAATAGCTGCAAAATGCTCTGCTTGGTCTGGCTGTTATTATACAATAGTCCTTTGCACGTAGCAGGGAGTACTCCCATGTGTTAGCCAGGATTCCTCCTCTCTTCTCCCTTAGGAACAGAACCCAGATGTTATTTAGGGTAGCAGTGTGCCCAGTTAAAAAACTACATTTCCCATCCTCCCCTTGCAGCTAGGTGTGCCTACACAACTGAGTTCTGGCCAACACCATGGAAATGGAACTGAACTGTGGGACTCCAGGAAGACTGCTTCAGGGCAGGGCTCAGCCGGAAGTACACTCCTCCCTCTCTTCTTCTTCTTTCTGTCTCAGGGGGAGCTGCAATGGTTGGAGTCCCAGGAGTTTTCCTGGACCGTGTGGTGACCTTAGGGATGGAAGTTCTGTGCAGCAGAACACAAAGATGGAAGGTGCTTGGGTCCTTGATGAGTCCCTGGAGCTGCCATACCAACCTTGCACTGCCCACTCTCTGACTACTTTTATGCAATAAAGTAAACCCTTGTGTGTTTAAGCCACTGCTACCTTGGGATTTCTGTTACATACAGCAAAACCTAATCCTAACTGATACTGTATCTAACTGGAAATTCCTTGCTCTTTATCAAGAGTTTGATGTCTGCAAATATGTAAAAGTGTGGCTAGGATAACTTTCAGATACACAAAAGACCTAAGATTTAATATAATCATTGTTGACACTTGGATTTTCCAAAGAACCTTAGAGTTGTTAGGAGAGTTAAAAACAGATGATTTATGTGATGCACTTAACTCAGAATCCAGAGCATCAAAAGCACCCTAGTAGCGATGACTTCTAGATTGTCACTGTCAGCCAGTCCAACCCTCTGACGTGATATGTGAGGAGATGGAGGTGCAGAGAGGGGAAGCACTCTACCCAAAGTCACCTATCACTTTGCCCCGAGGCAGACTAGAACTCAGGTTTCTTCACCTTTGCCTCACTGGTCTTTCCCCATCCTGAGTCCTTTTGCAAGGTGATGAGCCAACCACCAAGGATGTGTTCAGGGGGCCCTGGATGGCTGCCCTCCCATCAGAGGACCCTGCAAGCAGTAACCCCTCTCCTGGGCTGCAAGCTTGGTTGAACAATCTCTCAGTTCACTTCCAAGTTCAGGGTTCTAAGACTTGTTCAGGACCAGAATGAAAGGGAAGGACTGGGGATCCCTGTGCTCTCCCATGTAGTCATGCATGATGGAAATGAGTAAAAAGTCAATAGTCTAAGCCCCCAAGCTTGATCCAGAACCTAGAACATGAGCAGGGTGGGTTTCTGGCCTCCCTCCTTCTTTCCTCAGGGTCCTTGTTTACCCTCCTTTCAACTTCCCTGTCCCCTGGAGGGAAGCTGAGAACTGTCCGTGTGGCTGACACGGCCATGGAAGAGGGTTGGGGGGTGTCTGATCTGGGTGGAAGACCAAAAGAGGAGACTGATTGGAAGTCTCCGGAAGTTGTTCTGGTGCCACCTCCTTGCCAGGGAAGTGTCTGTTACTGGCAGAACCTTGTCGACATTTTCTTAGTGCTGTTATTAAGGCAGCCAGTTTGCCCCAAGCTGATGAATTTTAAAAGAAGCATAAAATAAATTTTTAAAAAATCTTGAAGCTGAAAGAGTAACGAATGTTTAAAAGCTTGGTTTATTTCAAACTTCTCTCTGCAGCAATTAACCCATTTACTGATTATGGATTTGGAAAAAAAAAAGTTTATTAGTAGGTTCCAAGAACCACGTTAGACATTAAAGCATCTCTGATCATTTAATTCTTAGCAGAACCCTGTGAGGCATGCTGTCATGCCTCCCGCCCTCACCCCAGCCCCAACCAGGAGAGCCAGGCTCAAACACAGGCCTGTGAGGCCACGCAGCTCATGCCATGGCCCCACACCAGGCCCAGCCATGTTCTGGTCCTCCACCATCAGCCCAGCCCTGGGGCTCAGCCGGGACAGGTGGCCCACTTACCCTGCCCAAGGACAATCTCTTGTGCCTGCCTGTCAGCTCTCAAACCTTCCAGCCTGGCCAACAAGGTCAAGAGCTCTTTGGGAAGCAGGGAAGGGGTGCTGCGGGGTAGCTGTTCCATTCTGGTTCTGCTCGGCTCAGAGGAGCAGGCTGCCACGCCCCTAGAAACAAGAGTGAAATCTGATCCTTGTGTCCCCACCGGCAGAACAAGAGACCTCAGAGAAGATGCTGCAGGGAGGCAGCTTTGAACTCCATAGAGGGTCACTGCTCCCCAACCAGGCAGGAATGAGTTTCCTGTCACCAGAGGTATGCAAGCAGAGGCCAAACTGCCACCTTCCAAGAACCCAGTAGGAGAAATCCCTGCCATGGGCAATACTAGCATTCAGTGGCATCAAAGTAGCCCTTGTTCGTGGAGAACTTCCCACAGGTGGCATGAAGTTGTGTGCTGAGCACCTGCTCAGCCAAGCCCTGCTCCAGGGCTTTGGGGCTCCACTCAGTCCTCACAACTCTGCAAGGGGGATCATTAGCCCCATTTTACAGATACTCGGAGAAGGTAAGTGGCTTGTCCAAGGTCACACAGCTGACCTATGTCCAGCGGTCCCCCACACCTGTGATTTATCACTCTGTATCTCGCTTGAAGTTACTCCCGTCTGTGGAAAGCAAGGTGACGGGGCCTCTTACTGCTAATAATAAAATAACTTCTGTTCATTGAAAGTTTGCTGCATGCCAGGCACTCTTCTGCGCGCTCTACAGATGTTACCTGCTTAATCCACCCAAATCCCCTTTCCCATTCGACTATGAAGGACCCGGCCTCTCCAAAGCTGAAGTGGCTGCCTAAGGCCACAGCCAGTCAGTCAGTGGCAGAGTCAGCCTGGCTGTGCTTCATGTCTTTGCCACCTTCCCTACTCAGGCGGGGGCAAACCCAGCTGCAAAGCATGTGAAACAAGACAAAGACAATGAGAAAGGAGGGAGAGGCGCTGGTCTGGGGCAGCCTGTGAAAGAGCCAAGCTCACAGGGCTGGTGGAGGCTGAGGAGGGCCCTTCCAGCCATGCGACCTGGCTGCACAGTCGGGGAGGCCAACCCAGGCTCAAGTGCCTTGTATGGCTGGCTGTGTGGTCTTAGTCAAGACAATGCCCCTCTCTGAGCTTGCGATAGGCCATGGTTTAAAGCAGAGCTCCAAACCCAGTAAGGATGAGAGAATAATTTAGGAAACTGAGGCACGAGTGGAATTAGAAAAAAACTGTGATTCCGTAAGCCCAGGTCCACTCACTTTTCCCAGCTGGGCGTGCTAATTTACCCTCCCTGCCCCGGAGGAACTTGGGGGTGGAGACTCTCACCATTTGCAATGCCTCAGGTCCTAACTATTCCAAGAAGGAGCTGGGGTGCCCCTTGCCAGCTGCCATCTCAGCCGCCTGTACTCTCTGATCCCATGTGCATATTTGCCTTCTTCCAGCCAGGACCTGCAAGGGGCCCAGTTTCCAGCCAGTTTCCAGGGAGTTGATCCTCGAGGTCCCTTTCATCCATTTGTTTATTCATTCAACAAACACTTGTTGGGCATCAGTAGTGTAACCATTCCCAATCTAGGCACTAGTCCAAAATCCCTGCTACACTTGCTACACATGGGCAACTGCCCCCATGAGCACAGAGAGGAAGCCATTCAGCCACAGTCACACAGCTAGGAAGGGGCAGGTCTGCTCTGAGGCCCATGCCCTTGCTGCGGCGCACGCCAGTCCTAGCCCACTGTGTCTGAGATAAACCCACAGCCCAGGGCCTGCCACCCAAGCTATGTGCATGTGTGTCTGAAGGTCCTGGATTTCCCACCGTCCTGGCACCTGTCACGGTTTAGCAGGTTACCATGGTATCGCTCCCCAGCACCCCGGGCAGCAGGGACCACCATCTGTTTACACGGCTGTCAGAGGAATTGATGTCATGCGAAATTGTCAGCTCAGCGGGGTGGGAGGAGGAAGAGTGGGCGGCTCTGAAAGCATCCAAGCCATCAAAACTCATTTCGATCAAAGCCCCAAGTGAGTCTGTGCTCCCCTAGGGGGAGCAGAGAAGAAGGGGGAGCTGAGAGAACACATTTCCTGAGAGGAAGAAGCAGGTAGCAATAGTAATGGCTAGTGTTATTCTTTCCATTTTTACCATCATTTACAATTCACATGCTTATGTCAGCTTTGCACAGCCCCGGGAGGTGAGCATTGTCGTTAGCTCCATTGTACAGATGTTCCGAAATATAAAACTGAGACTCAGAGACATCAAGAATCTGCTCAAGGTCACAGGAAAACCAGAAGTCAGGTCCCGTAGGAAAAGCTTCTTGATCCTCTGGCTAAGGGACTGGGGGACCATTTTTGGCTGAGATGAGAGGCAGGATGCCCAGGTAAGCACGGACAGTTTGCTGTTGGCCACACCTGCAGAAAGTAGGAAGGAAAGGACATGAAGAAGATGGGCCTGAGAGCCGGGAGTCCCCGGTTCTAATTTGCCGGTCTGACACAACCAACACCGCAATAAGGGCCAGAGCAGCTGGCGGTTGCCCAGGGCACAAACCTCTAAGAGACACCTAAATAGCCCTGGAAATGTAACCAGAGGGAGACCAGAAGTCTGTCACTTTCCTGCTCAACTTTCATCTCCTCTGCTTTAGTAACTGCCTGCTGATTCTGCTCGGGACAACCCAAACTCCTCCAGTCTCACTCCACTGGGGTTTGGAAAGGGCTGACCCACCATGAGACGACGCAGATCTAAGCCAATCCCGGATGACCCGGATCTAATCCAACCAGTATAACTCCACCCCTAGCCCTGTGATTGGCTCAGGCATAGGCACATGACCCAAGACAAGCCAATGGGAGTCAGGAAAGAGAATCGTTCCCTTCCGCGGGGCCTCTAACCAGAGAGAATACCTCCAGAAGCAGGCAGCCATCTTGCCACCACCCTAAGAAGGGAGCTGACCTTAGGGAAAGCAAGACCAGGAAGGGGAGGACGACAGATTTTCTCCTCTGGATCCAACCAATCCTGAGGCAGAATCTACTGAACTTAACATCAACCAATACATTTCCCCTTTTGCTGAGGTAACCAAGGTGGGTTTTCTGTTCCTTATGCTTGAACTAGTCCTGGTTTGTTTATCCCAATTTATTTCAGGGAGAGAACCCTGTGGGTTTGGGCTCAATCACTGAAGAAGCTGCTTGGGCTAAGGGTGAGGCCCTCAGGGAAAGCTGAATAACAACAGATGGCTGCTAAACTGCCTTCAAAGGAGAAGGGTAACTGTAGGGTTTGGGTTTTGCTGGGTGGATTATGCAAGCTGAGACCAGAACTGAATTGCTGGAGTAGAGGACAGGCTGAGTCTGCCACCAGAGTACCCTTTCCCCACCCTTCCTGTGCATCTCCCGGCCTCACCGCTATAGAAATGTTGACCAAGTATTTAGAAAATATTGATTGGCAGGGACCCAGAGTACTAGCCTGCTTTAGTGACCCACTGGTCTCCAGCTATTCCAAGTACCATAAAATCTTGTGACCTTAGGCAAATCCTGTTCCCTCTCTGGTCCTCAGTTTCCTCATCTGTAAAGTAGGGACTATTATTTGCATTTTGCTGGTGAGGAAAGGGAAGCAGTGAGGGGACAGGAGTGACGTGCACTGCAGCAGGGTCAGGAAGCACTTACACTCGCTCATCTCTCGCTGGGGGGCCGCAGTCTTCCATTTTCACATTGGCAAGGGTTCCAGGTGGGAAGATCTTCTTCCTTTAAAAATATATGTGTCCTTGCTTCTTATAGATACAGACTGAAATATTTATGGAGGAAATGGTATGATGTCTGGGATTTTCTTCAAAATAAGTTGGAAGGGGGAGAGTAGGTAGGGGTATAAATTAAGCAAAATTGGCCAGGAACTGTAGAAACTGAGACGATGGACACATGAGAGTTTATTATCCTATTTCTCTACTTATGTATAAGTTTGAAATTTCCATAATGCAATGTTAAAAAATAAAAGCTAGCCTACTATCAGTGTGGGCTGCTCTGACATATTTCGACATGCTACACCCAGAACCTGGGACAGCCTCAGCCAGAGGGAGATGAGAGAAGTGTACCAGAATAATTGATGGAGATTGTGCTTCCTGTGTTTTCTTTCTTCCTCTGCCTCAAACAAGTTGGCCAATTCTTGCTCCCTGACTTCCAGGGAGGAAGAGGCAGAAAAGAAAGCAAACACTGCTTGAGACCTCATTGAAGAGAAAATAGAATTTTATTGAGGTTGGCAAGAGAGGAGTGGAAGAAGTTTCCCTAAGGTTGGAAGGGGTCCCACCTTGGCAAAGCTCCTCGGTTCCAAAAGCAGCAGGGAAATCACAGAACCACCAGTTCCACTGTGTAAGAGGGCTGTGGGAGCCGGGCATGGGAACATCTCCATGGGGACCAGTGGGTACCAATGCCCAGTGACAGAGGGGACCTCTTGGGGGCTTTGGCAAAGTCTAAAAATCCCTGACCTTTGCCTTAAGCCATGGGGTGGGCTGCTCCCGTAATGACTGACACTGACCTTCTGGTCTGTCAGATGGGATGGGAGTTTGAGTTTTAAGTTGATTTAAAGAAAATATAGAAATATATAATGGTGGACACATGAGAGGGAGGACAAAACAAAGCAGGAGGCTCTGGGGTCCCAAGAGCAGGGTACTGATCCTGGTTCTGCTGCTTATGAGCTGAGACCCTGGTCAAGTCCCTTCACCTCCCTACAACTCAGCTTCCTCACCTGTGAAACAAGGACAACAAGGCCTCTGTTAAGGGGTATTAGAAGGATAAAAATGAGGGGACGCCCTGCACCAGGCATGGTCCAAGGCAGCCTTCACTTCTACCTCCTTCTCTTTCCCCATCCTGACCACCCCAACACCCTGCAATTAGGAAGAAGCCATTTAAATGGAACTTAATTAATATGCAGTCAGCAGAGGCTAATTAAGAATTTATTTTTGCTCCTTGATTAAATGACAGTTTAAAATCTGCTTTCTCATTTTCTTGGTTGGATACACAGAGTCCCCTGGAGTCTTCCACGCACAGCCAAGAGGCCCTAGTTAAATCTACAAACAGGAATAAGTTGTCTCTAGCTCTGAGGGCCCAATTCTGTATCGTCTTGCCCACCACCCTGCAGAGAGGCTGGAACTCGCACAGGCAACTCTCCATTCCTCCAAACTTACTGCTCTCCTGGTCTCCTCCAACTCAGGAAATGGAGCACTACCCCCCACCCAAATCGTCCCTCATTATCTCCATTCCTCCAGTCTCCCCATCCCATCCTCACCAAGGCTGCTGGCTCCATCCCACCCCCGCCATCTGCCTTCTTCTCACCATCTCTTGGCCCCCTCCCAGTTCAAGCCGCCATCTCCTCTTCTCCAGAGCTTCTCTTTGGTCTCTCTGCTTCCTCTTGCCCCCCTCCTTCTCTCTCTACTTGACAGCCTGAGTTTTTCTAAATATAAAGTGAAATATTAATACTTAAAATTTTAATTGAAACCCTCCAATGGCTTTGTATTGGGCTTAGAATAGAAATCCACTCTTTCTGGTATAGCAGTGTCATCTATCCCCTGCCTGTACTCCCATCTCACCTCATCCATCACTGTCCTATCTTTGCTTAGCCCTCTGGCCACCTTTCTGTCTCTTGAACACACACGCCAAGCTTTTTCCTGCTTCCAAGGTCTCTGTATCCTCTCACAGGCGCCTCCTTCTCATTCCTCAGGGGTTAGCTTAAATGTCACCTCTTTAGAGAAGCTCTCCCTCACCACCACAACTAGAAGAGTCTCCTCTCCTCCATATCTCTTTGTTACGTCAATGAGCCAAAGACGCCCCCCACAGTCCATACATTAGTCCCTAGGTGATTGTTTTCAGCAGGCTGAGACCAGTCAGCTCAAAAGCCTGCTGGCACCAAACTCAAATTTTCACACATAAACTTGTTCTAAAAATAGCCCAAAAGCAGACTTTTTTAGTCACTTGGGGCCTGTCAGCTTTGCATACTCCGCAAAACTACACCCCACATCTGCTGACCATGGGTAAAATAGAGCCACGTGGGTATAAGACCCCAGGCTGTTACCGCCTTGCGGAGCTATCTGACCCAGAGGGTCCCTGCCATGATGCTGAGTGACATCACATAGACATATAAGCCCCAACTCCCGCACCCCCCTCCTCTGGGAGTTCCCTTGCCCTCCACCCTTCTGGAGGGTGGGCCCCTGGCCATAAGCCTCCAGACAGTCTCATGCTGTGAGGGGTTTGCTCTTTCATGCAACCCTGTCCAAGCACAACCCAATAAAGATAGTTGTGTGTTACTGCCTCTCATGGTCGCATCTTTTTCCTTGATTAGCTCCCAAGTCCTTCAGATCCCCTACGCTCTTCATCCACTACCCTGTTTTATTTCTTCATAGCACTTACCACTCTCTGAAATTACCTGGTTAATTTGCTTACTTGCTTTTTGTCTCTCTCCCCCATTAGAATATAAAGTCCATGTAATCAGTCAATAAGTCTATGAAAAAGTTATTTGTCCACACTAATAATCAAAGAAATCTTGAAGTAAAACAAGAGATGGCACTTTTCATCCAAGGTGGTAAACTTTTAAAAGTCAGACTGACACGTATTACAAGTGTACAGGAGGAAAAGAAGTACACTCACACCCTGCTAGTGGGAGTGTAAGCTGGCACATCTCGGAGGGTAATTCAAAACTTAAAATACACGTAACCTATGGCCAAGCAATACTATGCCTCCGTATCTACCCTAGAGTGAGACCCCCAAATGTGCACAAGGAGGAAGGTCGAAAAATAAATAAATAAAAGAGGACTCGCACTACCAGGAAGGTAGAGTGTACATTCCCCTATCCTTCCTGTGAGTACAACTAAAAACCCTGGGCATTTTGTGTAAAACAAACATCAAAAGACTCTGAAAGGTGGAGAAAAGAAGGCAGACTGTGTAGGGACCTCAGGACCCAAGTAACAACACAGTGCTGAGTTCTCTGTGTTTTCTTTTTACCTCAAATATCACGGTCTTCGAGCCTGAAGAAGTCAGCAACCAAGAAATGCCAATGGACACAGACAAAAAAAAAAGGTCTAACAAAATCCTGCTCCCTCCAGCCAAAGGAACAGGAAATGTACAACCTAGAAAAACAGAAACTATCAGACAATATTGCTCTACTCCAGAAAATCTATAGTCCCACTCTCACCCACACTAGCAAACACCAAGTGGGAAACCTAAATCTCCATCCTTACCAGGCTATGACAAACTGCCCCACCTCCCAGGTGGAGTCAAAGAAGGCCAAATAGGGAAAAGGAATAAGCACCGCCCCCCCACCATGGTGCGGACTGGAACTCCCACACCCACCCAGCAGTAATGAAGAGTTCCCCCTCACCTTTCTTGTCAAGGAGGCCAGGTGGGAAACCTGTAACTTCTACCCTCATCTGGCAATAACTATGGCAGCACCCATCTTCCCTTGCCAGAGCAGTTTCAAGAAGAAGCCTATTAAAATAGAAGGTTTAAATAAGATGTAGAGTCTCATAACATAACCTAAAATGTCCAGTTTTCAATCAAATCTCTTATTATAGCAAAAACCAGGAAGACCCTGCAACTGAATAATATTGGACAGTCCACAAATGTCAACACTAACATGGCACAGATGTTAGAATTATCTGACAAGAATTTTAAAGCAGTCATCATAAAAATGCTTCAGCAAGCACTCATGAACATGCGTGAAGCAAATGAAAAAACAGAAAGTTGAGCAAAGAAATAGCCCCAGCAAAGAGATAAGAAAATATAAAGGAGAATCTAATGGAAGTTTTAGAATTAAAAAATACAATAACTGAAATTAAAACTCTGTGGATGGGTTCAACAGCAGAATGTAGAGGATAGAGGAAACAATCTGAGAACTTGAAAACAGAACAATAGAAATACCCAATCTGAACAACAGAAAGAAAATAGATAGAAAAACTAATTAATGGAACCTCAGGAACATATGGGACTATGACAAACATCTACCATTTATGTCATTGGAGTCCCAGAAGAAGAGGAGAAAGAGGACATGACTGAAAAAAAAATTCAGTTGAATAATAGTTGAAAGCTGCCCAAATTTGACAAGAAACCTAAACCTACAGGTTCAAGAAGCTGACCAAATCCCAAACAAGACATACACAAAGAAATCCACACCAAGACACATCGTAGTCAACCATCTAAAAACTAAAGACAAAGAAAAAAATCTTGAAAGCAGAGAAATGACACTTTACCTACAGAGAAAAAAACAATTTGAAAGACAGAAAATTTCTTGTCAGAAACCATGAGTGCCAGAAGAAAGTGGCACAACAGTTTTCAACTCCTGAAAGAAAAGAACTATATATACTGAAAATATTCGTCAGGAATGAAGAGGAAATCAAGACATTCTCAGATGAAGGAAAATTAAGAGAAATTGCCACCAGTAGAACTACCCTTGAAGAATGACTAAAGGGCGTTCTCTAAACAAGAAATGATAAAGGAAGAAATCTTGGGACATCAGGAAGGAAGAAAGTGTAAACAAAAATATAGGTAGATAAATACATTTTTGTTCTCCTCTTGAGTTTCCAAATTATGTTTGCTGGTTCAAGCAAAGTTTATAACACTGTCTGATATGGTTCTAAATGTATGCAGAAGAAATATTTAAGAAAATCATATTATAAGTGGAGGAGAGTAAAAGAACATAAGGTTTCTACAACTTATGAACTGATAGAATGAAAGCACCAGTAAATTGTGATAAGTTAACCACTAAAAGAGCTATATAAGACGATACACTAAAAAATACTATGGGCAAGTCGAAATGGAATTCTAAGGAATGTTCAAGTAACCAACAGGAAGAAATGAAAAAGAAAATGGATATACAAAAAAAACCCAGCATACAAACATGAAACAAAAAAGTCAGATTTAAGCCATAATATATTAATAATTATATTAATATAAATTGCTTACATCAATTAAAAGACAGATGGGGAGAGTGAATTAAAAAACATGACCTAATTATATTCTATCTAAAAGAAACTCATTTCAATACAATGATATAGGCAGGCTGAAAGTAAAAATGCAGGAAAAGATACATCATGCCAACGTTAATCATAAAAGGCAGGAGCAGTGATACTAATACCAGATAAAGTGACTTTGGAACAAGGGAAATTCCCAGAGACAGGCGCATTATATAGTCATAAAAAGGTCAATCTACCCATAAAATATAGGAATTTTAAATGTTTATGTACCAAAAAACAGAACTGCAAAATATATGAGGCAAAAACTGATAGAACTGAAAGAAACAAAAAGACAAATCTATGTTTGGAGATTTTTAACACTCCCCTTCAAAAATAGAACAACTAGACAAATTCTGCAGGGATACTGAAGAACTTAACACCACAAGCAAACAGGATCTAATCGACATTTATAGAATACTCCAGCCAATAACAGCAGAATACACACTCTTTTCAATTGCCCACAGAACACGTACTAAAGTAGACCATATCCTGGGCCATTAAAAAAAACTCAAAAGATTTAAAAGAGTTGAAATCATACTGAGTATGCTTTTCAAACTCAAAGGAATAAAACCAGAAATCAATAACAGAAAGATAATGGGAAAATCTCCAAACACTTGGAAATTAAAGGACACACTTCTAAGTAATCGATGAGTCAAAGAGGTAGACTTTGGGTTATAAAGGGATATAAAGGATATAAAAATACACTGAGCTGAATGAAAACGAAAATACAACATATCAAAATTTGAGGCACAAGTAAAACAGTGCTAAGAGAGAAATTTACAGCACAAAATGCATACATTAGAAAGAAAGAAAAGTCTCAAAGTAGTAATTAAAGGCCACATCTCAAGAACCTAGAAAAAGGAGAGCAAAATAAACCCAAAGCAAGCAGAAAAAAGGAAATAATAAAAACATCGGAAATCAGTGAAATTGGAAACAATATGATAACAAAGAAAAATCAAAGAAACAAAGAGCTGGTTCCTTGAAAAGATCAATAAAATTAACAAGCCTCTCGCAAGGATAACAAAGGAAAAAAGAGAGAGGACACAAATTACTAATATCAGGAATGAAACAAGGGAAATCACTACAGACCCTGCAGACATCAAAAGGGTAATAAGGGAATACTACAATAACTCTACACACATAAATTCGACAATGTAGATAAAATGGATCAATTCCTTGAAAACCACGAACTACTCCCATCTCACCAAATAGAAAATAGATCATTTGCATAGCCCTATTAAGAACATTGAATTCATAATTTTAAATCTTCAAAAAAAAAAATCTTCAGGTCCAGATGGCTTCACTAAAGAATTCTACCAAATGTTTAATGAAGTGACACCAATTCTGCACAATCTCTTCCAGAAAATAGAAAAAGAGAAAACACTTCTCAATTTGTTTTATGAACTTAGTATCACCCTGATACCTGAATCAAAGATGAATACAGTACCAAAAAAGAAAAGAGAACTACAGATCAATATCCTTCATGAATATAAACATGAAAATTCTTAATAAAATATTAGTAAATAGAATTTGCAATAAATAAAAAGAATTGTACACCATGACCAAATGTTGTTCCAACATTTGAAAGTCAATCAATGCAACCCACCATATTAGTAATCTAAAGAAGAAAAATTACGTGGTATATTAATTGATGCAAAAAAAAGCATTTGACAAAATTCAAAGCCTATTTATGATGAACCTTCTCAGAAAATAAGAATAAGGAAGAACTTCCTCAACTTGATCAAAACATTTACATGAAATCTGCAACTAACATTATACTTAATGGTGAAAAACCATTGTATGTTTTCCCCCTAAGATAAGTAACAAGGCAAAGACTTTCGATCTCTTCATTCTTACTCAACATAGTGCTGGAAATTCTAGCCAGTGCAATAAAGCAAGAAAAGGAAATAAAACCCATACAGACCAGAGAAGAATAAATAAATCTACCAATATTTTCAGATGACTATGATTATAAGATAAGATAAACATACAAAAATCAATTATATTTCTATATACTAGCAATGCACACCTGAATGCTGAATTTTAAAATACAATACCTTTAAAAATTACTCAAAAAAGAGAAATACTGGCAGGGTGCAGTGGCTCATGCCTGTAATCCTAGCACTCTGGAAGGCCAAGGCAGGAGGACTGCTTGAGCTCAGTAGTTTGAGACCAGCCTGTGTGCAAGAGTGAGACCCTGTTTCTACTAAAAATAGAAAAATTAGCCAGGCAGGCATGGTGGTGCATGCCAGTAGTCCCAGTTACTTGGGAGGCTGAGGCAGGAGGATCGCTTGAGCCCAGGGATTTGAGGTTGCTGTGAGGTAGACTGACACCACGGCACTCTAGCATGGGCAACAGAGTGAGACTCTGTCTCAAAAAAAAGAGAGAAATACTTAGGTATAAATCAAACAAAACACGTACAGGACTTGCATGCTGAAAACTATAAAATGCTGATGAAAGTAATTAAAGAAGATCTAAATAAATGGAAAGGCATACTGTGTCCATGAGTTGGAAGACTCAACATAGTAAAGATATCCATTTTCCCCACAACTGATATACAGATTTAACACAATTATTATCAAAATCTAAGCAATGTTTTTCATAGAAATAAAGAAGACTATTCTAAAATTTATATGGAAAGGTAAAGAACTAGAGTAGATAGTACAATTTTTAAAATAAGCATAAAGTGAAAGAAATTAGTCTACCTGATCTCGAGAGTTATTATATGGCTACAGTAATCAAGACCGTGTGATATTGGTGGAATAACAGACCACAGACCAGTGGAGCAGAGTAGAGAACCCAGAAACAGACTCACAGAAATATGCTTTGATTTGTGACAAAGGTGCAAAAGCAATTCAATGGATTTCAACAAACGATGCTGAAGAAATTAGACATCCATAGAGAAAAAAAAAAGAACCTCAACCTAAACCTCACATCTTATACAAAAATTAACTCAAAATGAACCACAGATTTAGATATAAAATGTTAAACTATAAAACCTTTTGAAAAAAATAGGAGAAAAATTTCAGGATCAAGTTAGGAGAAGAGTTCTTAGAATGGACATCGAAAGTCCAACCGTAAAAGAAAACATTCATAAATTGGACCTCATTAAAATTTAAAAAGTTTTTGTCTGTAAAAGACCCTGTTAATAGGATGAAAAGACAAGCTAAACACTAGGAGAAAATATTGCAAACCTTGTATCTTACAAAGGACTAGTATCTAGAAAAATAATTTTATATTTAAAATTAACTATTTAGTTATTTAAAATATTCATATATATGTGTATATCAGAACTTCTCAAAGTCATTATGCTAAGTGACAAAAGCCAGACTCAAAAAGGTTGCCTACTATTAATATATGATTCTACATACATGACTTTCTGGAAAAGGAAAAACTCTAAGTAAGTGTAGAAAACAGATCAGTCTTGCTGGGAATGGGATTGACTAAAAAGAGGCACGAGGGAATTTTTTTGTGGGGAGGGATGTTGGAACTGTTCTATGTATCGATATGGTAGGGATGGTTACATGATTGTATGCATTTGTCAAAATTCACAGGACTGTACACTTAAAAAGAGTATATTTTATTGGATGTCAATTTTACCTCAATAAGCCTAACCCAAGAAAAACCTCTCAGAACTTAATAATAAAATAATAAACAATCCAATTAGAAAATAGGCAAAAGACATGAAGAGACATTTCACCAAGGAAGGTACACAGATGGCAAATAAACACATGTAACAACGTTCAGCATCATTAGCATCAGGAAAATGCAAATAAAATCCACAATGTAATTAATTACACACCTATCACAGTGACCAAATACTGATAAGGATGTAGGGAAACTGGATCACTACTGTATTGCTAGCAGAAACATAAAACGAGACAGTCACTCTGGAAATCAGTTTGACAATTTCTTTTTAAAAAAACTAAACATACAGCTACCATATCATCCAGTAGTCTCACTCCTGGGCATTTACCCTAGAGAAATTGAAACTTCTGTTTACACAAAAATCCATACATGAATGTTTATAGCAACTTCGTTCATAATAATCCAAAACTGGAAACAACCCAGCTATCCTTCAATGGGTGAATGATTAAACAAACCGTGGAACATCCAGAAAACCATAGATAACTGCTTAGCAATAAAAAGGAACCAACTATTGATATACACAGCAACCTGGATGAATCTCCAGAGAATGGGGGTGGGGGTAAAAAAAAGTCAATCCTAAAAGGTTACATTCTGTATGATTCTATTTATATAACATCTTTGGAATGACAAAATGTTACAAATGGAGGACAATTTCGTGACTGCCAAAGGTTAAAGGCTAGTGGGAGCAGGAAGAAGTGTAGCTACAAAAGGGCAACAGGAAGAGTCCCTGGTGATGGAATGTTTGTGACTGGACTATATCAATGTCAATATCCTGGTTTTGATAGTCTATAATTTCACAAGATGTTACCATTGGGGAAACCAGGTAAAGGGTACACGGGATCTTTCTGCGTTATTTCTTACAAGTGAATGTGAATCTACAACTTTCTTAGAATAAAAATTTTAACTGAGAAGTAATAACAATATACTTGTTTACAGCATTGCTAGTATTCAGGGGGAAAACTGAAAACAGCCTAAATGTTCATCAGTAGGGGAATGGTTCACTGCAATGTCAGCTCCATAAAATAGAATGTCACGCAGAGGAGAAAAACAAAAATGAAAACAAAAACCTCTGACCTGGAAAGCTATGTTGCAAAGCTCTGTGTACAGCATCTATATTGAAACGCATACACACAGACAGTGTGGTTCTTGTGTAAATGCCTATACCATGTATTCTCAGTGGTGGTGATACTGCCCCCAAGGGTCAAAAATTGATTCCCGAGAGACTAAAACGTCTTACCCTTCTTGTGTCTGAAGCACAGCTATACATAGAGCACATCAGCAGATACACAACGCATCCGTAGTATTAAAATACTTCAGGGAGGGGGAGTTAGGGGGAAAACTGCCTGAAAAAGTTCCTTAGGAGAGCAATACTGAAACACAAAAAGATTGAGGACGGGCGTAGACCAGAATGCCTCAACCTCAGCACTGTTAACATTTTGGGCTACATGATTCTTCCTTGCAGGGGCTGTCCTGTGCACCGTAGGACATTCAGCAGCAGCCCTCACCTCTACCCACTAGATGCCGGTTGCACCAACCCCCACTTGTGACAAATTCGTCTGCAGACACTGCCAAATATCCCTGGGGGGCAAACTGGCCCTGGTTGAGAAACGCTAGACAGGCGACTGGAAATCCTACAACAAACCCTGGCAGTAGGGCGAGCTGTTTCTGGGAGCCGTGGATCCACAGCGCTTTCATTTTTGACAGAGAGAATGCATTCAGGGCTTACTTGTATCATTAAAAATCAATTTTTCTAAAAACGGTTCTTGCTGGGAAATGCAGTCTTGGAGGGAGAAAGAGGCCTGGCCAGGCCCTGCGGCTCGGGGCTCTAATCCCAGCCCTGCCCCTGCTTCCCTAGGACCTGCAGCAAGCCCCCACTGTGGGCCTTTGTCTCCCCCTCTTGCACATGCACCCCCACACTGGCACTGTCCACCACCCTCCACACTCTGTGCTTCCTGCCCGCACCTCTGTGCTCAGTCAGGGGCACTGGCTGCCTCTCCTTGGCCTGGACTCCAACGCCCCAGCCTTCAGGAAGCCCTCCTCACCTCCCCGCCAGCGTGTGTGTAAACAGTCCTCCGCTGTGGTCCCGCAGGGCCTCGGACGTCCCTGCACACGCATGTGCACGGTGCATGTTCGCCACGCACCGCCCTCCCCGTCTATCTCAGCTGGGCTCCTTTGCCCTCTGAACTCTGGCTGGGTCAGCGAATGTCTGGCACCAGCGAAGGATCGGAGCCGGGAGGAGTGGGGGCAGAATTTTAGTCTCCTGCTTCCTCTCTGCTGGGGCCCCCTTTGGCAGTGGTGCCTGGGTTCCTCTTCCTGAGGCCACAGCTCTTGCAGAGTTCCAGTAACTACTCCTTCCTCTGGTCCCTTGAGGCCTAGGATGGTAACAGCTTCCCTCGTGCCTGACAGGGCCCTGATCTGGTACACACCTCCCAACTCGAACACAAGCAACTTGCACAACATGAACAAACATGAATGCAAGAGCCGCGCATTGTTTTGTTTTGTTTTTAGCCTCAGAAACCCCAGCGGCCGGCACCCATGGGACCTGGAACATGGGCAGAGCTCGGTGAATAACGGATGAATGAACAAAGCGGAGACGGATGGATAAACATATGGATGGATGGAGGGACAGAAAGATGGGCAGATGGGTGAATGTGTGGTTGGGCAGAGAGATGGGTGTATGGACATACAGACCCTGCTTTTACAGACATTACTAACAGCTGAAATTCCATGAGTGCACACTGCTTGTCAGGCACAATGCCGAGCTCTTTATATACATTCACTGAAAAGGAAAAAACAAACTTTTTCCTTTGACTCACACTCAATACAACACTTGACAGCGCAGAATACTTCACCTCTGGTCACCAAAATGTACGTGGGTTTTTCCCCACTAACAAGCAATTCAGCAGACACTGACTGGGTGTCCTACGGTTTAACTCAATTCTGACACTATCTACCTGGAAGTAGTGTCAGGTCCCTCGGGGTGAGGGCTCAGCCCCACAGGACTGCCTCCCAACTTCAGGCGCCAATGGAGAGTAGTAGGCTGTCACCTACAGTTCTGACCGACTGACAATAAATCAGTGTTCCCACAATCCCCTCCCCAGGTTCAATTAATTTGCTAGGACAGCTCACAGAACCCAGGGAAACACTTTATTTATGTTAACCCATGTCTTATGAAGGACATTACAAAGGACACAGATAAACAGCTGGGTGAGGACATGCACAGGCGAGGTATGGGGACCTTCCATGCCCTACCTGGCGGGCTGCCCTGCCCGCACCTCCACGCCTTCAGCAATCCAGAAGCTTGTCGTTTTTGAACTTTTTATGGCTTCATTACATAGGCAGGACTGATTAAACCATTGGCCATTGGTAATCAACCTCCGGTCCCTTCCCTCTTCTGCAGGTCGGATGTGGGGCTGAAACTTCTAACCTCTAATCACATGGTTGGTTTCCCGGCAACCAGCCCCCATCCTGAGACTATCCAGGAGCCCACCAAGAGTTGCCTCCTTACAACAAAAGATGCTCTAATCGCCCAGGAAATTCCAAGGGATTTAAGAACTCTGTGTCAGGAACTGGGGTTAAAGACCAAATATCAGAACCAAAGATTCTCCTAGCACCCCCATCTACAAGGATTTCAGGATTTCTATGTCAGGAACAGGGGAGCAGAAACCAATATATGTTTCTTAATATGTCACAATATCACATTCACCCAATCTCCATAACCAGTCTGCGAGACAGGAATGTTATTAGGAGGAAAGAGGAGCTCTGAAAGGCTAGGTCACTTGCTCGAGGTCGCAAGATGTGACCAGGCCAAGGCGCAATCCCGAGGCCACTGGCCTCCAGAGCTTGCAATCCTGATAACACAAGGATGTGGCTGGATGACTCCAGGACTCCGAGGTGCAAAGCTGTCAGCTGGATTCTCTGCTTGTGCCTCTCCTGTCCCACGCCTCTCAGGCCACACCCCTCCGAGGCCACACTCCCATCCCCCTCCTAGCCACACCCCGGCCCCACCCACCCAGGGCCTCCGAGGTTGAGGTTTGGGTGCCAGGAGCCTGAGGCTGCCCAGGCCCTCCGCCGCCCAAGCACGTCTTTGTTTATCTCCTGGACAAGTGGGAGCTCCGTAGGTCTGTGAATTCCAGCTCAAAGGAAACTGCGGGCTCGTGAAGAACAGCCGCAGGCACTCACTGCCCTCGGCTATGCTCCCTGAGTCCAGAGCTCGGCTGTGGCGACCAGGTGCGGAGGAGCGACAGAGCCGCGGGTAAACCAGCCTGCACCGCCGTCCCTCCTCCGCCCTCTCCGCCTGCTCACCCCCAGACACTCCTGCCGTGAGGGTGGCCGCGCGGCTCTCCCGCTTGGCAAGTTGGGGACTGAACCCGCGGGGCGCTCGCTGGGCCCGTCGGGGCACAGGCAGCCGGACAGGCGGAGTGGCTGCCCCGTCCGGGAAGTGTCTGCGGCTCATTTCCCTCCTTATTTAAGCGCCACACATTTGGAACAGGGCCCTTGGTGATTCAAACGCCTCGGGACAGAAAAGCCGCGTTGAAAACATTAGTGAAAATACAAAAAGGAAAACAAAACAACAGCATCGACTGGGACATCTCAAGGCAGAAACGCCCGAGTGCCGCTAAGGACATCATCTCTTCTCCTCCACCTTGGATCCTGGCTCCTTCTGCATTCCAGTCACCCAGGACCAAGCCAGTCACCATTATTATTAGTAGTAGCATCATCCTTTGCCATTTTGGGGTCAGGCCCACATGGTTTATATCCCAGCTCTGCCAATTCTGGCTGTGTGACTTCTGACGGGTAAACTAACCTCTCTGAGCTGCAGTGTACTTGGGCCTGGTTCCCAGGGTAGTTGAGGAGTATGTGGAATAATGCATGTGAAACTATAAGCTAAAGGTCTGGCATACTTCAGTCCAAATAAAACAATAGATTTTCACTCTTTTACATTCTAAAAAGTCCTTTTACATACATTTCAGGCTAGAGCAAGCAGGCAGACTCAGGAGCAAGCTGTCAGCAACGCAGCCCAACTCCAACTCTGTGTTGTTGGAGAGAAAGTTATATAACCCTTTAAAGCCTCATTTTCCACATCTTTCAGATAGGGTTGACGATAACCCCTACCGCCTAGGGATGTGTGAGGTTTAATAGGATGGTACACCCAAAGGGTCTGTCTCAGTACCTGTCACAGAACACGCACTCTAACTTATTAACCATTTCCATCTTCCCAACTTGCTTACTTATAGTCAAGGTTAATGTCATTGACCCATTTCACAGATGATGCAGGTGAAACTCTGGGAGGTAAAGTGGCTTGACCAAGGTCACACCACCAGGGAATGGTAAGGCAGGGACTTCCGCTCTGGGCTCCCAATTCTGAGTCAGTGCCCCTTCCATCATAGGCCCTAAGGTTTTTCATTCATCATGAACAACCTGCATCCTTGGGCAGCTTTACCCAAACAGGTGTGACAAAAGTCCAGCCCACAGGCTTTAGACTGATCTGATTTCAAACTCTCTTCGTAGCTGTGTGACCTTGGCCAGTACACTCAGCCTTTCTCGGCTTCAGTTTCTTATCTTTAACTCGATGTGAATTAGCCTTACTCCTCATTGTCAATGTGAGCAGGAAATAAGAATGGGTGTAAAAGTGTCCAGCATTGTGCCAAAAACACAGCCTGTACTCAGGAAATGTTCTCTTTCCCTCCCTTGCCCAAACCAGTGCATCTGTTGTCACCTCCCCTGGGGCTTCTGGCATCAGCTTCACTCCCAGCCAGAGCAACATGAATGACTGACAGGCCCTGACATTCTAGCTGACAGAGCAGCTTTGTCTCCACCAGCCTGTCCCAGCCTCCCAGGTACCTGCCCCTGGCAGCGTCCTATCACCTGAGCACTGAGAGCTAAGCAGGGCACAAGGAGGGTGGGGACAGGCCCATCTCAGATCCTCCAGATCCTGCCTTTCTCTCCTCCCTCTTGTCCTCTCTTTCCTCATCCTTCTCCCAACTCTGACTCCTTCTCTCATCTTCCCTGAAACTTTCAAGGAAGCAGGCCCATGGCCTCTCACAATGATCCAAAAATTACTAAGATGTCAAAAAAAGTACAAGATGATTTATTCATTCTATAAACTCTTAGCTCAGTCTTACTCTTATCGAGGGGCACTGAGAAGACAAAATTGAAGGAGACACAGTCTGGCCTTGGGGATTTCCAGAGAAAAATGAAGCATCAACAAAAATGTACAAAATAGTAGGATGCCCCATAATAAATGAGAATCCCAACAGCTGCCATTTATTCGGCACTTTATACGTATTCCTGTTTAAGGTCACCACCCAAGTTCAAAGAGGTCATGAGTCTTACCCAAGGTCACATGGCCAGTAAATGGTAGCATTGAGATTCAGACCCAAGTGTGGTCTCAAAACTTGGGGCTCCTTCCACTTCGTCAAGTTTTGTCTCCATTGGGAATGTCCAAAACGTAGAGGGAATAATTACGATGCAGTGTGAAATGTGAAACAGAAGCACAAATGACAGAGCAAGTTATTAATGCTTTTGGGGAAGGGTTCCCATGAGCCAGACATGGAAAGATGGTGATTACGTATGTATCTCTCTCTCTCTCTATGCCTACGCCTGCATCTGTGTGTGCACAGCTATGTCTGTGTCTATATCTCTACATCTCTGTCTGTATCTGTAGATATGTCTGTGTCTACATTTATATCTGTCTATAATCTAATCTCCCAGGCTGCCTGAACAAAACTGGCACTCCGCTCTTCCCTCTTATGGTAGTTACAATTGAGTTCATACAGCTGATGCCCAGAGTTAACTAGTTAATAAAAAAATTCAGTTAAAGTAGGAAATAATTTAAATAATGAGCTACACACTGCCTAAAGATCTTATGTAAACTTAAAGCATATAAGTTTGCATGTATCCTGCCAACTGAAGAAATGACAAGGCTCATAAATTTGGAAGAGACAGCTTTATTTCTCATAAAGGGTTGCAGCCTGGGGGTGGCCATCCTGACAGGCTGGGAAGCAGAGCCTCTGGCCAGAAACCAGAAACACACACTTTGAGGGAGTGGCACAGCGAACATAGATTTATGCTGAGTGGGGTGGCAAATATACATATTTAATAAGGTATAGGAGGAGTCATGAATGTTTATGAAAGAAGAAACGTGCACATGCGCAATTGAGCTCCATGCCCCTTCACCGGGTCCATGTTCAGAAAAATGGGAGCTTAGCATGACCTGACGGTGGAGTTTTTGGCCCTCTGATGTCAAAAGGCGAAGCAGAGGACACGAAAACCCTTTCTTTGCAGCTTTCATAGACTGGTCAGAATCGCTCCATGGCTAGTATTCTCTTATCAGGCAGGAATGCGTGTCAGTTGTCATTATGAAACCACAAAAAAGATTTCTGTTGATTTCTGATTTATGGTTAGCCCTTAGGCTAAACATAAGCGAGGGAGGGGGTGTAATGAGCCGTGTCTGACCTCCCATCCCATCATGGTTAGGTACTCTGTTTCAAGCTTTCTCTGGGATCCCCTTGGCCAAGGGGGGGTCCATTCAGTCAGCAGGGTGTGCTTAGGATTTTATTTTCAGTTCACAACCTGAACAATTTTAGATAAAAGCCTCTGAGTCCCTTCAGAATAGGTCTGTTGATAGAATTCTGCATTCTCTTTTTTTCTATAAACCATAGCCATAATACGTCATACTGTAACAATGTCTACATTGTCCAAGTGGAACAAGAAAAGGCAACCTGAGTGCTGAAGCCTTCTGGATTTTTACGGTTTTTTTTTTTCCCCCCCTAACACTTTCCAGGTCTCTCACCCACACATATATAGACAGAATTTTTTTTTAACCAACTGACCTTTATGGGGTCTTTCCAAAACATTCAACTTAGTTATCATAGAAAATAGAACTTTCTTTCCTGTATCTTCCTTGTATTAAACTCATTATTATTGTAAATTATGTTATTTAGTTAAATAAGATGTGAACTGATGAAATGTGAGTGCAAAAAGAGAGAGTGGTTGTTCCTATGAAAGCTAAGTTGAATGGTTTGGAAACACTTCACGGAGATGAGTTGTTGCAAGGTAACAAATACAGGTGCGTTCTGCTAAATGACAACTCAACTGACGGAAGCATAAAGACAGAGGGCAGCTCATCTGGAGAGTAACCCTGGTGTTCAGCCTGCCACTGTAACAGTGGTAAAGGTCAACAAGGGCAATGAAATGTTGTATAAGTTGTCTCTTTAAAACCCCCTACGCTTTTTGGGAATTAAAACCCCACATTCCTGCCTGAGGCCAGTAATCAAAGGGGCAGAAAAATGTTCCTTGCTGTTTGCTTTCTAGTATCTTAAACCTCAGGAGATGGCTCATCAGAATTGTCTGGACAACAGTCATGAGGTCTTGTCACCAGAGATAAGGCTGACCAAAACCACCAATTGTAGTTAAACAACTATAGTCTGAAGCCATGGCATGTGACACTGGTCACATAGACCCGAGCCCAATGACCGAAAGCCCCCCTTTTAAGAAGCCCTGTTTTTCTGCTTGAAGTCAGGATGGCAGTCTTTGAGACACTAGTCCACTTCCCTCTTCATTTGCTGCAAATTAATAAGCTTTTCTTTCCTTTTCCTCAAACCACTTGTCCTCGTTCTTTGCTCTCACTGATTCGGCCTCAGGGACAAGTACCAAACTTTTGGTAGCACCACCAGCACTATGCAGTAGGTTTACAGATGACAAGCCATTGATCCAATAAGATAGTTCTGTGGAGGCCAGGTGGAAAACTCCCACTGTTCTTATTTTATATTTCTGAGCCCCCTAACAGGGTCTATGTGGAGTGGGAAGGGACCTGTCCCTGCTCTGGCCCACTCCCCATCCTCTTCTTGTTCTCCCAAAAGGAGACACGCACTTCTAACTAGCAAGACCCCGCAGCACCGCACAGGCTATTTTCACTGGAGGGTAGGTCGCTGTGCTGGCAAAGGGCCGCTCATCGTCACAGCCATCTCTTCTTCATCTCACTCTTCCCGGTTCTCAGCTCTTGTCTCCTGTCTCATACTGGTGACAAAAAGTTATAAGAGCATATGCCTTGAGGGGGAAAGAACTTGGAAATATTTTACCCCCAAATACATCATTTTGACATGCTGGACTCACTGAAGAAACTTCAAGGTCTCTCTGGCCTTGCCCCCAACCCCACCATCGGCACTCCCCCAAAAAGTTAAAGTTTCTTTATCTTCCTAAGATCCAGATCTATCTAGGAGAACAATTGTTATTTTCTTCACCTTCCTGTAAGACCAGAAATGTGATCACACCTGAACAGACTCTTTAGGAAGATAACAATTGTCTCTCAGACTCATTCAAATTCCAAAGATAATTATTTACCGGTTAATCTTTGTTCCCCATCCGTTCATCTTCCCCAGCATCCTTCACTGACCCTCAAGAGAATTCCTCTTCTCCCCCTCCCATAACCCATTTCACCAGAAAGGCATATAAGCTTCTAAACCCCTTTGGGGAGTTGAATCTTCATTCTGAGGGGTCCCATGTGTATACATTAAATAAATTTGTATCTTTTTCCTCTTATTAATCAATTTGCCTCATGTCAGTGATTTTTCAGCAGACCTTTACGGAGACAGGGGCCTTTGATCCCTGCAGGGGGTGACAAGAGAGGAGGGCATGGCAGAAGCTGAGGCTGGGGAGTGGGCAGCCATCAGTTAGTGAAGACCTTGGGTGCCACGCTAAGCCATTCAGTCTTTCTCTCCAGGCAATGAGGAGTACTTGAGGTTGAATCTGTGCCAAAGAGAGGTCACTCAGGCAGCTGACATGGACAGTGGGTCGGAGGAGAATGGAGGCAGGAAGGCCAGTGAGGAGGCTGCTATGGTCACCTGGGCAAGAGATAATGAAGCCTAAACTAGTATGGGGAGCCTAGGTGGGGACGAAGATACCACATGGTACCAGACCAGACAGTGGATTAGACATAAAGGAGTGAAAAAAAGTCTCTGAGGATGCCTAGGCTTCTGTCTTGGCCAACTGGCCCCGCCCAGAGAGATGGGGGGACAGGACTGGGAGTGGGTTTGGGGTCAGGAAGATGAAGTCTCCCGCACTGGCCACTTGATCTTGTGTAGCCTGTGAGGCATCCAGAAGGAGCATTCCAGGAGCCCAGAGACATTCAAACCTGCTAGGAAGACTGCATCTTGGAAAAAGAACTCTTCCCGGGGCTTGAATCAAGTGAAAACTGCCCTCTCCCCTGGGGTTTTCTGATAGCTCTTATTCAGTTCAATACTCGGGAGCGTAACGGGTGAAGTGGAGAAAGCAATGGCTTTGAGTTCATCCAGAACTGGGGAAATTCCTAGCTCTGCTGATGTACGTTATGTGTGGCTTTGGCTATGTGATTTAATGTCTCTGTGACTCTGTTTCTTCATCTGTGAAGTGAAAATAAGAACACATTCTTCATGGACTATGATGAGAACCAAATGTGATCATGGACATAAAGCACCAAGCTAGTGCCTGACACATAGCAGGTGTTCCATAAATGGTGCTAACTAATAGTGGCATTTCATACCACTAACTAGTGATATGAAACTAGTAGTAGTGGCTAACTAGCAGTAGTATTTCATTTGCAATCTGTAAAGTACCATCTATTAATTTATTAATCCTGCAAAAATCAGAGTTATAATTCTGGAGTGGAGAGTTTAGTGATTCAAAGGGATTTGAAAAACAGATATTTATTCATTTCAATTCAGTAAGACTTATCTTGACTCCCTACGGTTTGATAGGCCCTAGGAATTTAGGAGGAACCTCTAGATATTTCCATACTTTTCCTACCCCAAACGCACACATTTAAGCAGTCACTGTCACCAAAGGGGGCTTCCCCCCAGTTGTGCAGGAGCTCTCAAGAGCTGAGTTAAACAGACATTCCATGCCGTGCACTGAGCACACAGAGGAGTCATGTCAAACCTTGGCCCTGGAGACTTAGAGCCCAGTGCTGGGCATCAGTGAGTCTTGAATGAGCTTTTTCTCCAGGAACCAGTGTCCACCCCCGCCTCAGACTCCCTGCCCATGCACAAGGCTGCCAGCCCATCTGTGTCCTTGAGAACATGCTGGGCTCCTGACCCAGGCAGCAGCTGGTCTACCCGACCTGCTGCCCCCGACCCAGCACCAGTCCAACTCCGAGGCAGTGAGGACAGAGCAATAGAATCTGAGAACAGGGAAGGGACATGGAACTCATCCAGGGCATGGAATGTGCAACTCACTGGACCTGGAACCAGAAAAGGGCTTGATATTTTAGCGAGCTTGGCCCTTTACCAGCTATGTGGGCTGAGGCCGTCACTATTCACTCTGGGTCTCAGTTTTCTTAAAAGAGGGATAATAAATGTCTACTTGATAGTGTTATTGTAAGGACTGTGTGGGATATAGGCTGTTAGGACTCTTGATTAGAAATGACAGATTCCCATCTAATGGCAAAATGGTTAAGCAAAAATCAAAACGAAACAAAAAAATGAAGGATATTTATTGATTCAAAGTGTTACTGAAAAGTTTAAGAGCAGATCTGACTTCAGACAGCTGAAACTCAAACATCATCAGAAATACTCCTCTCTCTCTCTTTCTCTACGTGACTCTGTGTGTGTGTGTGTGCGCGTGTGTGTGTGTGTGTTTGTGTGTGTGTGTTTGTCAGTTCCAATGTCCTCCAGAATGGCTTTATTTTCATAGAAACCTTCCCTTCAAGGTGACAAGCTGGCCACCAGCAGCTCTAAGCTCTCTCTTATGGAGAGAGAGTGCTTCTTCCCAATAGTCTTAAAACTGGCTCTCATTGGCTCTGATTGGACTATGTTAGGTTGTATGTTTACCCCTCAACCAATCACTGTGCCCTGGAAAATACCATCTTCCCATTGGCCAATGTTGGGTCATGCCTCCGTGTCTGGAATCCTGGATTCCAAATTGGCTCAACTCTACCCAAATAACAGCGACTACAGTAGAGACAGACGTATCCAAAGGAAAATCAGGATGCTATTATAGATTCAAGGGGGAATGGATACTGGGCATGCCAAAATAGCAGACATCAATAAGAATATGTAGGGGTTAATTTTCAACAAATGCTATCATCTTCAACATCAACATTTTTATCATTGTCATCATAATTATCAACATCATTGTCACTATCATCACGAATGAATAATAAACTGTACTTGTATGTTCCTGTGATCTACCGCTCCCCATGTGACCTCTTCTACAACCGTTCTGTGCCTAGAAGAGGAGTCTTCTGGTACCCAGGGAGGGTTTCTAAGAGAGCCTTTCTTGCCTGCCCCCTGAAATCGTCCAGTCCTGCCTCTGTCCTTTCTCTGTGTTCTGAGATGCATCTGCTCCAGACATGGTCTCTGCTCTCCATCAGCATCAGGCTCCAGCCCCATTCTCTAAGGCTCATCACACACTGTACCACCCTTCTGGCCCTGAAATTGGGACCCATTTTCATCACTGGAATTTATCATTGGCCCTATATCCTTATGGCTGCATCTCTATATGGCTACTTGAATTGGGTATGTATATTAGCAGACTTTTAGTTGCAAATAACAGAGGACTTCACTCAAACTGACTTTTAAAATATTATTAAAGGAATTTATTGGCATAAAAAATCCACAATTAGTTAGGCTTCGGGCAAAGCTAGATCAATCAACTCAATGACATCACCAAGGATGTGGTTTCTTTCTCTTTGTTAGCTCTGTCTTTTGTAGTATTGACTTCATCCTGAGGCTATTTCCTTGGTATTCCCAAGATAGCTTCAAGTAGATCCTGGAGCTACATGTTCCCAATTTTATGTACAGCAGAAAAGAATAGCTCTTTATCCCAGAATTTCTAGCATAATTCTAACAGATTCACTCTTACTAGACCAGCTTAGGTCTCAGCCTTGGTCAGTTTAAGGGAACCATAGTGAGGCCAGTCCCAAGCAAACTGCATGTCTGAAAACTGGGGAGAGATGATTTCCCAAGAGAAGTGTGGGATCCTATTACCATTAAGGAAGGGGGAATTTTCCTGGCCCACGGTCAGAAGATGATTATTATCATATATTTCAAAAAGTCATGTTCAGATTATACCTGGAGGCAAGCCCAAGATCTGCCTATATTCTCAGAGATATCTGCCCTCTCTTTTCATTTAAACTCTCTTTTCAATTGGGAGATGATTCACTGAAATTTTTCATCTTGAATCTGGATAAGAAGTTTATTACAGTTCTTTGTGCTGTTCTTGCAAATCTGTAAGTCTGAAATTATTTCCAAATAAAACAGTTTTTAAAAGTAATACGTGGTGCATGGTCACCATCCTTTGCTCCCATAGGTAAGATTCATGTAATCTTCATGTTTGCCTTGTCTTTGCTGCAGGGATGATGGAAAAAGGGGAGAATTCACCCAACTTCGCCAGGATGTTGGGGCACTGTTTTGAAAAAGACCTTTTGAGCTTTGATTCACTAAGTGTGCATAAATTAACAAACATATAAAGTGTTTTAAACAAAGATTAAGGAGTAGGGCCTGTAAAATAAACACCTCCGAATTAGGGCCAAATATTGCATTGCTAGGATCACGTGTCCTGTCTCAACTACCCCATTGCTTAATATGGGATACAGGTTGTCAAGGCAAAGTCCTTGTAGCAATTATCCTGTGCTTGCCTAGTCCTTTGCAGGGCAGGAAGACAGACACTGGTCTGTTCCGTGTGCTGGTCTTCAGACCACGAGGAATAGTCCTAAAGGATCTGTACCCAAGGACGGCTCCTGAGGAGACTCACCCACAGCTAAACCTGATTTAGATGACAAGATTCTGGAGATCGAGCCTGTACCTGACAACATAATAGATGGGATTTGGGGCATGTACTCGTAGGAGTGAGTGTATTTTGCACATGGAAAAAACATAAATAATTTATGGCCAGAGGGTGAATTGCAGTGGTTTTAAAATATGGCCCCCAAATTCTTTGACATCCCTCTCACAGAGAGGTAGAGTCTATGTCCATTTCTCTTGAATCAGGGACAAACTTAGTCATTGGTCGACCAATAGAGTATGGCAAGTGACATTACTTGACTTTTTTAATTTGCATTATCTCACATAGTTATCATTCATTGGTGGTGAGAACACTTAAAATCCACTCTCTCAGCCATTTTCAAGTATGCAATTCATTGTTATTATAGTCACAATGTGGTACACTAGATCTCTCTGAGGCCAGGTTAGGAAAGGTCACGCAGCTTTTGCCTGGTTCTCTCGAGAGGCTCACTCTCAGAATCCCAGCAAGAGGAGGGCTGACCGGCGGCAGGGAGGCTCACAGGGAGAGGCTGGGGCCGGAGAGGGGTGAAGGCGCCTGCAGTTCTGAGCCCCAGCGGGGGGCAGGGCGGGGCGCCTCCAGCCCAGAGTCACCCCAACTTGGGCCGCGTGTGTCAGCACTCTTGACAGTGAGTCCTCCGTCCGGACCACCCTCCCCACATGGAGCAGACACCAGCCGTCCCCACCACCCCTGTAGCTAAGGTAAACGGAGCACCATGCGAATGAATGCAAAAGCACTTCAAAGAGAATAATTTTGATCTCAAAGTATTGAGACACCCTTGTGAAAAACTTTAAAGTCTATGAATATTCGTGCAAACTTCTTGATATATGTACTGCCAAAAATCACATGAAAAATAAAGGCAGTAGTAATGAGCTGTCCAAAAATTTCACTGGAAAAAATGTATATACCTCCTCAAAAACATCAACGTTTGATTCAATTCTTGTTTGTCCTTAAAATCAGCACATAGTTTCAATTATGAGCTATGTTTTGTAAAATAATGGATATCATTAATCGTATTTCTTATCTTTAACTCTTGGCAAGGTCCAAGTCAAATCTATTGACCTGCCTTTATGCCAAAATTGTAATCCCTGCTTAAAGTGGTTCATATTGAGTGGGATTTTTTTTCTGGTCCCCAGTTATTCTTAGGAAACTATATTAGTCAGGATTCTCCAGAGAAACAGAATATATTTGTGTGTGTGTGTGTGTGTGTGTATGTGTGTATGCACATAGATCTGTATATATATATATATATCTGTATGTGTGTGTGTGTGTATATATATATATATATATATATATAGGTTCTGTTTCTCTGGAGACCACACAACACACACACACACACACACACACACACATATATTCATATATATGAAGAGATTTATTATGAGGACTTGGCTCACACAGTCATGGAGGCTGAGAAGTCCCACTATCTGCCATCTGCAATCTGGAGACCCAGGAAAGCTGCTGGTGCAGATTGAAGGCCTGAGAACTGGCAAGATGATGCTGTAGTTCCCAGTCGGTCTGAAAGCCTGAGAGGCAGGAGTACAGAGGGAAGGAAAAGACTGACATCCAGGCTCAAGCAGCGAGGCAGAGTGAGTTTACCCCCCTCCACTCTTTGCTCTATTCAGGCCGTCGGTGGGTAGCACGCGGCCCACCCACACTGGGGAGGACCACTGCTTTACTTGGTCCACCAACTCAAATGCTCATCACTTCCAGAAACACCTTCACAGACACACCTAGAAATAATATTTCCCCTGTTGCCTTGGCATCCTAAGGCCCAGTCAAGCTGACACATAAAATTAACCATAACAGAAACCAGTAACCTCTTCTGTGTGCCTGGACCATAGTCTGTTACTGTTGTACCCTTTGGCTGTGTGTTCAAACCTGCCAGACTTGCTTGTTCCTGGTACCAGAAGAGGAAGATGTTCCCCAAACTCTCAGGATCTTCTTTCACCCCCAGAGTGCCAATCCTTCAATAAATGCCCATCCCTTCCTTGTCCCCACTGAGACAGAGCATCAGAGACAACTGCCTCAACCCAAAGCCCCCTGGAGCACTGTGTTACCCCACCTGCCTCCTACTCTGTTTCCACCTGTCTCCACCACCTTGATTCTTCATCCTCTTTCCTTGGCACAGGACCTTCATTCCATATGTATCCTTGGATCATATCAGCCTCTTTCAGGAAATAACCCAGACCAGTTCCTTCCAGTCCCCTGTGCCAAACCATGACACTGAAATTTCTTCCAGATTGATCCCAATTATCACAAAGAGAAACAAGGAGCAATTAACAGATGCCATAGTCAAGGAAACCTGATACAAGTTGAATATCCCTTATCCGAAACACTTGGTACCAGGTTTTCAGGTTTTGGAATATTTACATTATATTTACAAGTTGAGCATTCCAAATCTGAAAATACAAAATATTCCAATGAGCATTTCTTTTGAGCATCATATCAGCATTTTAAAAGTTTCATATTTTGAAGCATTTTTTATTTTGAATTATTGAAGTTGGGATGCTCAATCTATATTGACAAATTTCACACTGTCTTGGGGCTGGGTCTGTGGCAAAAGCCTACAGATAAGACTTCGCATTAGGAAATTCCAGATCCAATTTTTTTTAACCAAATTTTGGGGTCTTGAAACCCATCATATAGCAGTTAGAACTCAAGCTGAAGTATCAGAAAACCCAATTCAAACTGGTTTAAACAATAAAAGGAATTATTTGCCTTACATAATTGAAAAGGGCAGAGGTAGAACTAGCTTCAGATAAGGCTTGATCCAGACACTCAAATGATGCCACCAAGAATCCAGTTTTATTCTGTCTCTCCTTTCTGCCTCCTGTAACAGTACCCTCGTCTTAAAGATCTCACTGTAAAGCTGGCTCCCCTCTTGGCCACAGGGCATCTGTCAGTATCTCTGAGGGTTACACAAGTCCACTCCCCAGCAGCTCAATACAAGTTTCAGAATTGAGTCATTGATCCTGGTTGGGTAACATGGATTATGTGTCTTGGCTAATCCTCATGTTATCTCTGTGGTTAGGAATATAAGATACTGGTTGGTTTAAGCTAATTGGGTCCTCAATGGAGTCAAGGCTAACAAACCCACACGGATGAGAAATGCATGATACTCTTAGAAAGGGAGAAATGGGTGTTAGAAAGCTAGAAATTAACTCCAGACCACAAGTTCCAAGTGCTTCCTGGACGGAGGACACACTAAGGTACTTAACCACCCCCAAGATGGCCGTAACGATGCATGCCTTCACACTGTTTTTAAAAATATACTTTATCTTTAGAGCAGTGTCAGGTTCACAGCAAAATTGAGTGAAAGGTACAAAGATTTCCCATAAACCCTCTGCCTTCCCCATTATCAACATCCCCCACCAGAGGGTCCATTTGTTGCATTTGATGAGCCGACATTGACACATCATTATCAACCAAGACCATAGTTTACATTAGTGTTCACTCTTGGTGTTGTGCATTATATGGGTTTGGAAAAATGCATGCCAAGTGTCCACCATTTATTAACAGTATCATACAGAGTAGATTCACTGCCCTCAAAGTTCTCTGTGCTCCGCTTATTCATCCCTGCTTCCCCCAACCCCAGCAGCCACTGATCTTTTCGCTGTCTCCATAGTTTCACCTTTTCCATTGTCATATAGGTGTGTAGCCTTTTTAGATTGGCTTCTTTCACTTGGTACTATGCATTAAAGTTCCCTTCATGTCTATTCATGGCTTGATAACTCATTTCTTTTTAGCACTGAATAATGTTCATTGTCTGGATGTACTGCAATTTATTTATCCATTTGCCTAGTGAAGGACATCTTGACTGCTTCTAAGTTTTCACAAAATTATGAATAAAGTTGCTGTAAACATCTGCATGCAGGCTTTTCCATGAATGTAAGTTTCCACGCACACCTTTTTACAGTTCCTTTTTATCCATTACCTTCTTGGAGCTTCACATTTCCTCTGAAAGGTAGATACTAGTAACTCCAACATCCGGATGAGTAAACTCATGTTCTAGCCGAGAATACCTAACTGGTCAGTTATAGAGATGGGACTTGAACTCTTAAATTCTGTATTTTTTCTTGATGTTGTTACTGACTTCCTAAGAGATAAGTTTCTAGAAAACCAAACTCAAAGCTGCCCCCAAATGGCAAAACACAGACTGAGCTCCATTTCTTGGTCCCCGACTCAGTACACAAATATGCCCACCAAGACAGCCTGTTTTATGCTGCTCTGTCCTGGCCACCCTGAATCCCACCACCCGTGAGTCTGGCTGACGACACGGCCCCCCAGGCCCTCTGGCAGTGCTGTTATCTCCCACTGGGCAGATTCCCTGGCGGTGTCCAAACCAGACTCAACTAGACTCCGGGTCCTTTGCCTCCCTCCTTCCCTCTGCTCCTGCCCTCTTCATCCAGTGTTTACCGAGTCCCTCCTAAAGCTCAGTCCTCACTGTGGCACTTAAGCCCCTTCACATCTACTCCTCCGACCTCCCCTCCAACTGCCTTCCCCTCACGCACCCCATCCCAGCCAGCTGGCCCCTCGCAGCCCTCAGACATGCTGGGCAAGCTCCCGGCACAGTCCCTGTCACTGTTCCTGACCTGCAGACCTCACTCTTGCACTTCCTTCAAGTTTTTACTGAAATATCATCTTATACGTGAGATCTTTTCTGACCTCTCGGGAAAAAAATCGAGCTCCCCAGGATTCCCAGTAATATCTCTGTTTTAATTTTTTCCATAACAATGATCACAACAAATATCTTACACATGTATGTCTTTATTATATGTCTCCCTGTCCCACGAGAAGATAAGTGCCTCAAAGGCAGGATCTTGGTTTGTTTTGTTCATTGATGAATTCTAAGGATCTAGAACTATTCTTGGCATCTAGTAGGTACTCAATAAATATTTGTTAAAATATTGAACACTATCAAGACTGTCAGCTATAATAGTATATCCTCTTGCCTTTAGGGTTTTCCAGATGTGAGTGACACCAGCTCAAGAGCTCCCCAATGTCAGGAGACCCAGAGGGGACCCTCCAGGGGCTATCCTTGAAGGCCCTCCCACTCTGGAGGTGCTTCCCCCTCCCCTGTGGCAGTGGTGAGGGGCGTGACACCTGGTACTCCACCAACCCCAAGGAAACCCTCTGTCCTTCTCTGTTTAATTTCAACTTTGCCTGCCCTCAAGGCTGGCCAAACTGGTTTCGAAGTCAGCTAGTATATCCTTTATGGGTAGACTGGCACCACTCTTTGCCTGGGGGTGCTTGGCATCTGTATTTTGTTTCTGGCCTCTGTGGCTTCAGCTGACACTGAGATAGAAACAGTTCACCAACACCCTGCTACACATACATCATATCATTGAATGTTCACAAGGACCCTGGGACACAAACGTTCTTATCTCCATTGTGCACGTAGGGAAACTGAGGCTCAGAGAGTTATCCTCTCTCATCTCTGAGACTGGATAAAAGCCCATGAGGTACTTGTCTCTCAGTTGCCTGAGAGAGCTGTGGATATTGCTGTCCTCAGCCCCTGATGCCAGACCGTAAATCAGGGTCTCGTGGTCTGCTGTCTATGGAGCTCTGCCTCCCACCCAGGCATTAGAACATCCCCTGCTCCCAAGCAGGAAGAGCCCAGAGAAGCTGTGGACCCTGGTCAGCAGACCTCTTACCCACGGCTGCAATAAGCAGCTTGAAGGGGAGATAAATGGATGCAATTATTGGCCTCAAATGAGGTTTGGGGATTATGTGCAGATTTTCTCTGTTCTTGTGGCAGACACAATGGAGAGGGGAGGGGCTGTGATTTCAGAACCCAGGGGAGGAGACCAATTACCTTCATGACTTGTACCAAAGCTTGAGAACAGATGGATTTGGGTTTGAATCCAAGCTTTGTGACCTTGGGCAAGTCATCTCACCTCTCTGAGCCTGTTCTCTTCCTCTGCACAAGGGAGTGGAGAAACACTAAGACATCACACTAAGACGTATTCTTTCCCACCAGAAGAGGATCACTCTCTGAAATTCTGGTTTGAAGGATTTTACATACAACCATAAAGGTCTACATTAATTACCTCTAAACATCTTATCTTCCATTACAACTCCTTAGCAACAGGTTGCAGCAAGGAAGCCTTCCCCGGATGCTGCCGCCCTGATCTTGGACTTCTCAGCCTCTGGAACTATGAGAAAATTAATTTTGGTTCTTTTTTTTTTTCCTGAGACAGGGTCTCTCTCTGTTGCCCAAGCTAGATTACAGTGGTGTCCTCATAGCTCCCTACAACCTCAAACTCTTGGGCTCAAGCGAACCTTCTTCCTCGGCCTCCTGAGTAGCTGGGACTACAGGTATGTGCCACCATGCCTGGCTAATTTTTAAATTTTTTGTAGAGGCAGAGTCTTACTATGTTGCTCAGGCTGATCTAACTCCTGGCCTCAAGCGATCCTCCCACCTCAGCCTCCCAAAGTGCTAGGATTACAGGTGTGAGCCACTACACCAGCAAATTTCAGTTCTTTATAAATTACCCAGTCTTAGATATCTTACCCAGATATCTTACCCAAATATCTTAGATATTTTACCCATTCTTAGATATGTGCTGCTATAGCAGCACAAAACAAACTAAGACAGTGGATTCAGAAACAAACAAAACAGACATGGTCCTTGCTCTCATGGAGATTACATTCTAGTGAAAGATACAGAAAATAAACATAAATAAGATGTTTCAAAGAGCAGCAAGTGTTATCAAATATAAAGCAAGGTAATCTTATAGTGTAACTTGGGGTGAGAAGAGCCTATTTTAGAGAACTTGGGCAGGTTAACCTTCTCTGAAAAAAACCAACATTTATACGAAGGCTTCAATATTGAGAAATAGTCATCTATGGAAAGCACTGAAACCCAGAGTCAAGACTGAGAGGCCTACACTCAAGGAATGAAAAGAGACTGTGGTTGGTGTGGAGTGCGCTGAGGGTAAGTAGTGGAATAACAGGACCGGAAGAGAGATGGATCAGATCACGTAAACACTTGAAAGCCTTGATATGGAGTTCAGATTGTATTCTGACTTCAATGGCAAAGATACCATTAAAAGTTTTTAGCAGGGGGCTAATAATTTGATCTGTTTCATACTTTTAAAGCCACATTGGATCCACACAAATATGATGCTATGGTTTGGATGTGGTCTGTCCCTGCCAAAACTCATGTTGAAATTTTCTTTTCATTATCTTAATCTTTATTTTTAGAAATGTTTGAAATTTATGTACCAAAATGCTGGGAAAAAATGCACAATAAGATCTTTTTCATTCACCAGACAAGCAAAGAATCAAGAGCATTCCCATGTTATTGGTAGATTAAATTGGAGTAACTTCTTTTTAAATTTTTATTTAAATTGATTTAGATTTAGGGGATACAAATCACTTTTTGTTACATGGATGAATTGTATAGTGGTGAAGAAAAGGCTTTTGGTGTACCCATCACCCAAACAGTCTAGATTGTGCCCAACAGGTAACTTTTCATTCCTCACCCCCTTCCATGCTCCCTACTTGTGAGTCTCTGATGTCCATTACACCACTCTGTATGAACATGCATGCCTGTTGCTTAGCTCTCACTTATGAGCAAGAACATGTAGTTCATGTTGAAGTTTGATCCCCAATGTGGTAGTGTTGGGAGGTGGGGACTAGTGGGAGGTGTTTGGGTCACTGAGGAGAATCCCTCATAAACAGATTAGTGTCCTTCCTTGGGGGTGAGTGAGTTCTTGCTCTTATGGGAATAGATTACTTCCCCAGAGAGTACGTTTTTAAAAAGAGTCTGGCTTCCTTAATTTTTCTCTCTCTTGCTTCCTCTCTCAACTTGCAATCTCTTCGCCCATTCCCCTTCCACTTCCTGCCATGAATTGAAGCAGTACAAGTCCTCACCAGATACAGCTACCCACTCTTGGATTTTACAACCACAAGAATTGTGGGCCAAATAAACTTCTTTTCTATATAAATTACCCAGTGTCAGGTATTCTGTTGTAGCAACACGAAATGGACTAAAACATATGGACACTTGATTTATGACAAAGATAGCATGCAGAACAGAAGGACGAAAGGGTCTTTCTTTCAACAAATGATGCTACATCAATAGGGTAACCATGTAGGTAAAAAAAAAAAAATCTTAACCCATGCACTAAAACCAATTCTGTGTAGATTCTAAGTCTAAATATAAAAGGTAAAACAATAAAGATTCTAAAAGATAACAAAGAGAATGTTTTCATGATCTTGGATAGGCAAAAATTTCTAAAATAGAACACAAACGTGCTTTAAAAATAGATAAATTGGACTTCAATAAAATTAGCAACTTTTGCTCATCAGAAGACACCACAAACCAAGGGGAAATGGCAAGCCACAGGGTGGGAGAACACATTTACAGTATGCATAATCTCAAATGATCCCTGTGCAAAATATATTTTAAAATTCCTACAAAACAAGGAAAAGACAGATATTGCAACAGAAAAATTGACAAAAGTCATGAACAGGCACTTTGCAAAAGAAGTTTTCCAAATAAGCATGAAACATGTGGAAAGGTAGTTTATTAGTCATCAGGTAAATTCAAATGAAAACCAGCAACTATTCACAGAATGGCTGAAATAATTAAAAATAGATTTATAATACCAAGCTTTGGGGAGGATATGGAGAAACTAGAACTCTCATACATATCTTATTGGAGTGAAACTGGTACCCCACTTTGGGGAACTGTTTGGGACTCTCCACTGAATGTATGTATACACACACCTTACCCAGAAATTCTACTCCTGGGAATATAACCAACCAAAATGCTTATATATATATATATATATCAAAAGATCTATACAAAACTTGGAAATGACCCCAAAATCCATCAACAAATTAAAATATATTCATACAGTGGAATACTATACAGCAATTAAAAGTAACCTTGCTGACACAAGCAACAACATGGATGAATCTCACAAACATAATATGAAACAAAAAAAGCCAAGCACAAAAGGGTACATATGGTATGATTCCATTCTATGAAGTTCAAACATCGGTAAAATTCATCTACAGAATCAGACATCAGAATTGTCACCTTTGAGGAGGAGTAACTGGGGTGTCAAGCTGAGGGCTAGTAGTGTTCTGTTTCGTTATCTGAGTGCTGGTTACACAGCTGTGCTCACTTTGTGATAAGTAATGGAGCTGTTCACACGATGTGTGTTCTGTATGGAGTGTACATTCTACAAATCATTTTGGGGAGCGAGAATAAAACCACAGAGACCAATTAAGAAGATGTTGTAGCAGTCCAGGCAGGAGATTATGGTGTGGGATACAGGGGATGTGATAGAGATGGAGAGAAGTAGATAATTTAGGAGGTGTTTTGGTGAAAGAGCTTAAATGACTTGCCGATGGATTGGATGCTAAGAGAAAAAAATAATTCAACAGTGGCCCCTGGGTTTATGGTCCAAGCAGCTGGAAAGATGGTGGAGCCACTGTTCCATATGAGGAAGATCAGAAAAGGAACTAGCATCATTTAGAAGCCTTCATCCATTACTGCATTTATGTCCCCCAGCAACCTTTCTTGGTAGTTATTTCATCCCCACTTTACGGAAGAGGAAACTGAGGCTTGCAGAAATGAAATCTTTGTCCAGGGTTATACAGATCTGAAAGGAAACAGAATGAAAAGATTTTTTTTCTTGGAGGCAATCAGGTGTACTGTTGGAACTCACAGACTTTACAGTCAAACAGCCAGGGTTTGAAGCTTGCCTGTGTCAGAGGACAACCCGGGTTAAATCTCTTGACTTCTTTTTTCCTTATCTGTAAAGTGGGGGTGAGAGTCATACCTACCTCATTAGGGTTAACATAGGTCACGGACTTTAAAGGGCACTGAAACAAGTCAGCTTTCTGTAAGATAGCCATTATTAGGCTCTTTATGGACTTCCCAGAGGGGTAGAGAGACAGAAGGTAGATTTTAGTTCCTCTGCCAAGATTGTTTCATTAGCGTGGTGATTGCCCTTTAAAACATGGAAACAAATGATGGCATATAATGTTATTGCCACATAATACAGACCATCAGGATAAAAATCCAGGAGCCAAGAGACATAAAGTACATACATGGCAGAGAAAATCCTGGCTTTGCTGGCTGTTGGCTGCCTAGGTGCCAATATGCTTTTCTGTATATTGGAGGAGAAAATTGTTACAATTATTCAGCAGTCATTGTGGAGAGCTAAATTCCAGCCTCCTTGAGGTGCTTGGAGGTAGGGGACAATAAATTTTGACTTTCTACAGTCAGTCATCCAAAGAGTTGTATTAAGGTCCTGCATTAAGTGATACTTTTCATGCCTTCTCTCTTACTTGAATTATTGCAACAGCCTCCAAACTACACTCCTGCCTGAGTCCAGTTTCTTCTTCTTCAATAAATACTGAGCACCTACATTGTCCCAGGTTCTTTGCTAGGTCTTAAGGAACAATTAGAACAAGCTCACAAGCATGGTACACTCTTGGAGCTTAGGGTCCATATCACTCCGGAGTGGCATTTCCAACATTAATAGAAAGCATATTGCACATTGTACAGTATTAATGCAATGTTGTTGCTGTGGGGCGATCAAGATGGTGATGATAGTCGTTAAAGTGAGCTCTTGCCTTTCAATGGCTCTCCACTACCTACGGGATAGACACATGGCAGCCAAGTCCAAACCAATTCCTGCCTAATTTCCCATCCTCTATCCTGTACATCAGCCTTACACTCCATCCACGCCAAACTTCTACTAATAACAGTCCCTTCATTTTCCCACCCTGAGGCCCTTGAGTATTCTGTTTCCTCTATCTGACATACTATATTCCCCTTTTGTCTGCCTGTAAAATCCCACTTAATCCTTCAAGGTCCAGTTTCAGTCTCCTGTAAGGCCGCCCTACAGGAATGTTCATCCCTTCTTCCCCTCCTCTTGCAGCACTCTACATAAGTGTTTCTCAGTAGCGGTGAAGATACATCAGAGTAACCTAACAGTCATCTTCAAATCCCAGGCCCGTCCCTGCTCACTGGCCATTCAGATTCATCAGGTCTGGGTGCCTAATGGTTAAGAACTCAGGCTTGGGGTCAAACTCAGGTTAAGTCCTAGCTCAGTTGTCTACCAGCTTCCTGACTTTGGCCATGTTTCTTAATTTCCCTAAAACAGAGTTTCCTCTGTAAAATGGGGATAGGAATAAGCAAGAATGACTAGCTGAGACAAAGTAAATAAAACCCTTAATGCAGTACCTGACACCTGGGAAGCACTCAAGAAAGTGCAATTGTTGCTGAAAAGAGTTTCATTTTATTTTGATTTTGACAGCCTATCCATTTCTTCCCTACCCTACCCCACCTCTCTCCAGGTTGAGAATCACTGCTGAGCATTTATCAAATTGTGTTATAATCCCATGTTTATGTGTTTGTGTCTCTTACTAATGTGAGATCCTGGCGGGCAGAAGCTATGTCTAGTTCTAGATCCCCAACATGGAGCACGGTATGAGAAATAGTGTCGGTGTTTACAACCTGTGTGGCCTTGGCCAAGTCTGTCTGCCTCTTTTGGCCTCAGTTGTTTTAGGTGTAAAACAGGGAGAATAATGCCTACCATATAAAGTCATCAGAAACCTCACATTAGATCATGAACATGAAAGTGCCCTGAATGGCGCAGAGAAGTGGGTTGTCACGCTTTTGCTATCCAGGGTGGAAAAGGGCTGCGGTTCAGGCCTGTAATTCCACAGCCACCTATCTGTGGCTATCCCCTTCTTCTCCTTCCCTTTCCCATGGAATATCTGTGTGATCCTCTTCTTTAAACATTCTTAGATGATTTATACCTAATAGAAGATTTCACAAGGAACTGCACGATAGCTCAAGCCTTTCTAAAGAGAAAAGGACTCTTGATGCACTCACTGGTGTAAGACCAGCTCCTCTCAGAGTGCCAACCACTGAGAGTACTGCAGTCAGCAGACAGAGGTGGCCCTTGCCCCTGTCCAGTTCAATTCCAGTTGGCAAAAGCCAACGATAAACAAATACACATATAAATAAAATGATTTCAGAGAGAAATAAGTAGTTAAAAAAATGAAGCGGGCAACACTATAGAATAATTGGAGGAGAAAGCACCGGATGGGCGGCCAGAGAAGGTTTCTCTGACAAGGTGACATTTGAGCTAAAATTCAAATGACAAGGAGAATTCAGCCATGTGAAGATCAAGGTGATGAGGGTCCCAAGCAGAGAAAACATCAAATAAATTTTTTTTTAATTTAAAAAGAACCTTGGTCTAAAATGGAGGTCACTGTGGGTAGAATTATGGAATTGGTAGAGTTGGAGGCAAAGAGACAGGAGGGTTAGGCAGGGATTCCGCCATGAGGGGCTTTGCAGGCTGTGATAGAAACAGAGAAATCAAATGAGCACTCACATGAAGAAAAGGAAATTGTTTTGACCTCTGTGTCTCACGTGTGCATTCATTCAGCAGACGTAATTCAACATCTATTGTGTGTCAGTCATCATGCTAGGAGATGGAAATACAGAGAAAAATAAAATACAGAACCAGTTTGTATAAGCCTGGTAACTGAGGATGAAGACACACAAGTAATTTTGCTACCATGTGCTAAGAAGTCTAGTGGAGGATGCAAAGGCTGAGGGATTCTGGAGGAGGGAATGACTGACTTGTGCCTTAGGGGTCAGGGAAATTTTCATTAAGAATGCAGACGCTTTATAAAACTTGCAGATAAAGCATAAGGAGGAAGAACAGTCCAGCAAAGGCAACAGCAGGTGCTAAGGCACCGCGGTGAGCCTGTTCGGAATGAATAGCCCTCTGTCATGTGGGGAGCATAGCTGGAAAGGAAGCCCTGCGTCTTGCTGGTGAGGGCCTTAAGTGCCTCAACAAAAACTTTGCAGACAGACAGATTAATAGATAGATAGATACATACATACACAGACAGACAGGGTTTAGAAAGCTCTCACTGGGGCATGGTAGCCCAAGGACTGGAATGAGGTACTAGAGGCAGTCAGATCAGCGAGTAGAGTTTGCAACAGAGCTGGTAAATATAAGATCTGCGTTTGGTTATGGGTCACAGAAATGGAGAGAGGGAGACATTTCCAAGGCAGGATGCCCTGGTGACAGACCCCCAAGTCCCCAAACTTCAGGACAGAACTGCCTGTGTGGGGAACTCCCCCATGTCTCCCTCTTGATTTCACGGCCACCTCTGCTGGCGCCCTCTCTCATCTCCGCCGCAGCCCCCGCCTCCCTTCCCAGGAAGGCTGGGTCTCCCCGGGAGCGAGTCTGCCCCTGGGAGAGGCCGCTAGCTCTGAGCCCTGCAGCCGGGCGTGCTCAGGGGCGGACAGAGAGGGGCCCGGCGCCCCCGCGTGCACACGTGCCAGCCCAGGCAGGAGGGCGCGCCTCGGCGGAGGAGTCAAGGACGAGGGGAAGGAGACGCGCGCCAGAACCTCGGTGCCGGGCGCCCCGGTCGGCCGCGAAGCCGCAGTCGCCGCCAACAGGTTCGTAGCACGCGCGGCGGCTCCCCGTCGCTGAGCCGCCACCTCCGCCGCCGGAGCAGGCGTGCCGGGGAGACCCCAGCCGCAGCCCCGCGCCGCCGGGCTCCCTGCCCGAGGCTTCCCCCGGCCTTCCCGCAGCTCCCAGCCGCCCGCGGCTCTTCCGGGCCGGTGCCGCCCGCTTCTGCGCCGCCCGGGGACAGCCCCGCGCCCGCCCGGTCCTCTCGCGGGTCAGCACTGCATGGGCGGACAGCGGCCGGGCTCGCGCCTCCCGGTACCCCCCCAGCCAGCCCCCGCCGGCGCCGCGGCCGCCCGCCGCAAACAAAGCCGGCGCCGGGGCCTCCCTCCCGGCCGGGCGGGGCGCGGCTGCGTCGCTCGGGGTCTCGCTTCCCCGGAGCAGCCCGGGGAGCCGGGGAGGGGCCTAGTCGCCAGCGCGCGACGCGGCTCGGGTCCGCAGCTCGCGCAGGCCTGACCGCGCGATGGCGGGCCGCGGCGGGGCGTCGGAGAGCGCGGAGAGCGGACACCGCACGGGGGGTCCTGGCGCCCGGCGGGCAGGCTGAGGGGGAGTGCGCCGCCCCCTCCTCCAGACCGCCACCCCCGCCAAGAGCCACGGATTCGGAGAGCCTAACAGCTGCCGGGGCTGGCGCCTGCAGTCGCTGGCTGTGGCTGTCCCCGAACATCCCTAGAAAGTGTCAGGCTGAGTTTCCGTGGGGGAGGGGGCCGAGAAGCGGCGGGGAAGCCGCTAGGACCGGGCAGCTACCTGCTCCCTCCCTCACGCCCGGGGTCCCCCCGCGCCCCCCCAGCTAAGAAACCCCAGCCTGTCTGGGGGGAGGGGCAGCAGGTTGGTAGCGCGGCTTAGCCCTGAGGGACTGCAAATAGCAAGGCGGGAGGTTGGGGGAGTGTGCAAAGGCAGCCGGGAAGTTCCCAAACCGGGAGCCAGTTCAGAGGCAGGAAACCGAATGTGGAAGAGAAACCTCTTCTCAGTCAGCCGACGCAGGGAGGGCCCTCGGGTCACGTGACACTCTCGCTCGCTGAGAGTCTCATGGGGAGACTGGGGGGACTGGGCCTGGAGGGCAGAGGTGATTTGCCCAAGGTCACTCAGCTATGTCGAAGGAGACTGGGGCCTAAAACCTGGTTCCCCAGCTCCTGGGACTGTTGTATAACATTCATAGAGAAGTATTTTACAATCCCAGATGCAAAGAGAAGAGCAGAGTGGTTTTCGTTGTGAGTCCAGTCTCAGTTCTGTCACTTACTACCATGTGACCTTGGGCAAGTGACCTGAGACTATCTTCAGCTATGAAAGTGGAATGGTAAGATTAATAATACCCACTTGCGATGAGGATTTAATGAGTGAGCCTGGTAATGAGCTTAGTGCATTGCCTGGCACATAGTAAGTGCTTGAAAAATGGTAGCTACCATTACTGCTATTACTTCTTCTTGTAAACATGTTTCAAGGACCTATTATGGGCCAGGCGTAGGCTGTGCACTGGGGAGATAGAGAAGTGTCTTGAGGAGGTCTCAGACCAGCAGAGGAAGCAAAAGAAAACCCCAGTCAATCACAGTACAATGTGATGAGTATTAAGGTGTGCACGTGAGGCTGTGGGAATCTCAGTGGCAGGGGCAGTGGACTGGGGGGAAGAGGAAAAGGACCTTGGACAAACGGAACTGTGTGAAAGGCTTTGAGGTGTGAAATCACAGCCACCAGAGTGATGTCACCATGCCAGAGGGTGCTCAGGGTGGAGACTGTAAAATGAGAGTGGAGAGAAAGGCTGGAGCCAGTCTCCAAAGGGCCTTTTATGATGGAATATTTCAAACATATTTTGAAAAATAAAAAGAATAGTATAATAAACCCCCACACACCCATCATCCAGCTTCAACAGTTGGCCAATTTTGTTTCATCTATACCCACACCCTCTTTCATCACACACACCCACACGCGCGCACACACACACGCACACTGACTTATTTTGAAGCAAACTCAAGATATCATATCGTTTCGTACAGAAGGATTTTAGCATCAATACAACTTATGTCATTAAGATGCTATACCACCTTGGAAGTCACTAACTCAAATCATGACCTTCCCTTCTCAATCTGTTCTGAACATCTCTGTCCTTAGCAGAACATTTTGAGATAGGTCACAATATGGTTATAAGCGACTTGCATTAGAAGAGACTATTTCAGAGAAAAAACAGGGGGTACATCAACCCTCATTGTTCGTCTCTACACCTACACCGGAGCCGATGACCATTTGCAAGGCTGACCAAAAGACAAATCATAGAGACCAGCTTGAGCAAAAGTGAGACTCCACCTCTACAAAAATAGAAAAAAAAATTAGCCGGGCATGGTGGTCCCGCCTATAGTCCCAGCTACTTGGGAGGCTGGGGTGGGAGGATTGCTTGAGCCCAGGAGTTGGAGGCTGCGGTGAGCTCTGATCATGCCACTGCACTCCAGCCTGGGTGAGATCCTGTCTCAAAAAAAAAAAGAAAAAAGAAAAAAAAAGACAAATCAAGCCCATAAAGAAAAAGTGAGAGCTTCCTTTTCAAAGTGATCTGAATCATGAGCTCATAAGGATAGAGGCTTAGAGTTACGGAGATCATTGATTTGGAAATCATTAAGCCCGAAAGCCATATTTTACACATGAAGAAGACAAGGGTCAGAAATGGGGAGGAATTTGCTCAAAGTTCCGCAGTGCTGAGACCAGAGCCAAGATCTTTGAACTGATAAACAAGTAGCAGAAAATGGGGTGCCATTTTCTTCCCCAGCTCAAAGAAGCTAGAAGGAAGAAAAGCAAGAGAAGAAAGAAATACCCCTCTTGGTCCTCAAGAGGATGGCAGCATATGACAGTTGGTCTTTGAGATACTTGACAAATGTCCCTTCCATATACTTTCTAAGTAAGTTGATCCTGGTGGCACCTATCTTCTGGCCACTAAGCTAAGTCTCCCGGCTGGCCCCTTGGTTTTCGTTAGCAAAGGGCTCTGCAGCCAGACACCCTGACCTCATTTCTGTGGACTTCTGCCAGCCTCACTTGCCTTCACCAGGTGCACAGGAAGCGTGGTTTGCCCTGTATTGGGCTGTACAGCCCTCAGCTGCAGACATCAGCTCCTTTGAGGTGTTAAATGAGTAGCATTTGGCTCAGGTTCTGGCAGAACTCACAGCTCTTGTGCCCTTTCAGAGCATAAAGTCTCTGCAGTTACTGATGAAATGTAATGGCCATGATGGGTATGTGTGCCCCACTTGGGCTCTGGGGTTCTGGGGCTCTGACTTCACAAGCATTTTCACTTTCAGGGAAGCCCCTGCCTGCAAAATGGAGTGGGCAATATCTCACAAGTTTCCCCAAATTCTTAGGTGGACAAATGAGAACACATGCGAGGAGCTCTTAGCATCCCTGGTGAAAGGAAGTCAGCAGAGAATAGGCAATAAAATGACCTTACTCCTAGGAGTATGATTGCAGGCAAGACAAAGGAAAGTGATAAAGATAGTTCACTTCTGCTAGTGAAATGATTCCAGTATCAGCCTGGGATGAGGCCAATTTAGACGCATTGTATTACTTGGGCCTCACTGAATTGCAGTATGTGGGACCCCCAAGGGACTCAGGGAGCATCTACTCCTCCTTCAAGATGCGTATTCACTGAGTGGCTATTCTGTGTCAGGCACTGTTCCAGGTGATGGTGATACACGCAAGACACCTCAGATCCTGTCCTCGCGGGGCTTGCACACTCACGGTAGACACAGTCATGGAAAACAATTAAAAAGTCAATATGAAAACATTTAAACAGACAGACCAACAGACAGGGAAGCCCATGTGAAATGTCGACATGGGATTGAGCCCGAACAATAAGCAGGAATGAACCATTTGAGCAGAATATTCCAGGCAGAGGAAGTAGCTCTGGCAGAGGCCCCAGAGTGAGCCTGGCCTGTCGCAGGCAGGGAGGAGGCCAGTGGGGCTGGCGTAGAGTGAGTGAGGGGATGGTAGCAGCAGCTGTAGGCAGGGAGGACAGGGACTAGAGCATGCAGAACCTTCTAGGCCATGGTCAGTACTGGGGATTTTATTCTAAATGTAATAGATTGTCTCCAGATGGCTTTAAGCAGGAGAGTGATAAAAATTGGTTTTGTTTTTAAAAGATGCCTCTGGTTGCTGTGTGGAGAATGGATGTGTGGGGGTGCCGGGCTGGGTGCCGAGGAGGCAGGAAGGGTGGGACACAGCCCCCTCCACGTGGAGGTGCTCGGCATTCAGCCAAGGAGACAGTGCACAAACAAGGACAATAGGACCTGGTGATAAGGGCCGCCATGGCATGCAAGGCATTGTGGGAACACAGACATAAGAATTAAGTCACCCTGGAGACATCGGGGAAGGCTTCGTGGCGGTGGGTGACGGATGTGGAATTGCACCTGGAAAATGAGAGTGGTAGGGCTGGTGCACAGGGGACAGAGAGGCAGCATGTGTTATCGGTGGAGCGCATGTCCCAGGCACCAGCCGGCCTGGGTTCAAATCCCTGTCCTGCCATCTAGAAGCTGTGTGGGCTTAAACAAGTTGTTTACCCCTGTGTGCCTCAAAGGCCTCATCTTTAAAATGGAGAAGATGAGAATCCAAATACTTACTTCAAAGGATTTCTGTGAGAGTTAAACAAGTTAAAATATGTGAAGCACTCAGTCTTGGCACTTAGAAAGTGCCGTATGAGTTTGAGCATTGCTTTAGAAAAAGGCAACATGAAGTGGGAGAGCAGGGGGCACATGCTAGAAATGTCAGCTGCAGCCCAGCTCTGAGGGCCTTGAACCCCAGGCCAGAGGTGCTCATCAAGCAAGGAGGAGCCGTCAAAGGCTTTTAAGCAGGGAGGTAGGGGTGGAGAGTAAGGTAAAACCCAAAGGCCCAGAGAGGGTAAGACACTCACTCACAGTCACACAGCCAGTTACTGGCAGGTCTCTCTGTCTTCCAGCCCCTCTACTGATCCAGTATCTGTAGGAGGGCAAGGGCAGTATATGTTTCCTTCCACCGTTGCATCTTCAGGGTCTAGAAAATGCCTGGGATGTTCTCAGTAAATACGTGCGGAATACATTGCTGAATCAGTAGCCAAGTAGGGCAGGAAAGCTCAGAAACCTTGACTCCTCAAGGTCAGTGCATTCGGGACAGTGGGGAAACCACTCTCAAGAAAATAAACCAAACTTCTAGAGGGGTCGACTTGAGGGTCCTAAGCCCTTCCCAACCTCAGGTTCTCCTCTGACAGAAGACACCGCTGCCCACACTCCCCCTGCCACCCCCTCAATCTGCAACGAGCGTTGCTGCATAGGGTTCAGAAGTTAATCTTGGTAAAGTGCCAGGCAGATGCAAACCGTCCTCCAGACATTCAGCGTGGTAATTGCCAATGTGGAGAAAATGTATCTCTACGTTTGCAAGAGGCAGGCCTTTGTGTTCCACAAAACTGAGCCATTAGAATTCCTGTCTCTGACGTGTCAGAAAGCTGTGACAGCCAGGCGGGCAAGTAGGGTCTTGCAGTTCAAGCAGCAGATGTCAGGAGATTCAGAGGAACTCAGCCCTGGCTCTCATGTCGTGATGCCTCCCCACAGCAGGGTCCGGGGCCAGGCACTTCTCCAAGTCCCGTCATTTCTCTGAGCTTCAAGTTCATCATCTGTAAAATGGGGATAATATTGCTGGGCCTCACTGAGTCATTTTGCAGACTAACAGGCACATAGCAAGTGCTCAACAAATGTGCTTTCGATTGTGCCAGTAACCTGCAGGGTAAGGGTTAGCGCGCCATTTCCCACATGTGGAAACCAAAGCCCAGGGAGCAGCTTACTGATTCGTCAGTACTCACCGAGCTCCTGTGACGGGCCAGTCACTGTTTCAGAGCTGGAGACGGCGAAGAAGGCAGTCAAGGGCTGTGCCTTCAGGGAGTGCCCTTCCTGGTGGGGAGACAGAAAACAAGCAAGTAAGCAATAAAATCATCCCACCAAGCCATATAAATGCTTGGAAGGACGTAAAAGAGGGTGGGAGCTTGCTCAAGTCGGGTGGCCAGGGGAGATTTGCAGGAATAGGTACTGAAGCTCACATCCGAATGAGGAGGGGACACTGGCGATGGGACAGGCATCCAGGCAGAAGGGACAGAATGCAGAGGTCCTGGGACAGAACAAGCCTGACAAGGTCAGAGGACACAAACCAAGTGAGCAAGGGGGAGGCTGGTGGTCGGTAAGGGCAGAGAGGCTGCAGGGCTCCACCAGGCAGGGCCTTAAGGCTGTGTGGAGTCTCTGGGAGGCAGAGGAGTGGCAAAAATCCAAACTGTGGTGAAGTCACTTCCCTCAGTCATGCAGCCAGTAAGGGGCTGGATGGGGTGAAACCCAAGTCAGACTGATCCCCTGGACCCTCCTCAGGTCCACAGTCCCTGCTGCCATCTCTAGAGCAGGTCAGCCAAGGGGCAGGCCGGTGCAGCATCTGCAGGATTCACCTGCTGGGACATAAATCCACAGGCGGCTGCTACTGCTGGCACCGCAGCGCCTTGCAGGGCGGCATCCTAATGCCAGGAGGCTGCAGGGCGGGGAGAAGACATAGGGCAGCTAGGACTGGGGTGAGGCCGGGAAGAGAGTCACCTGCCTCAGGTGCAAAATTGAAGGGTTGCTAAAAACTCAGTCACAAAGATAAACAACATTTTATGCAATTTAAAAAAATTAATGCAAAAAAATACATGATGAATAAAATGTCAAAGTTTTAAATAAGGCAGGATGCAAAGGAGCAGGGATTAGGGTGAGGAAGGGGAACTGAGCTGCATATATATAGGCTCCAATCTTGGCCGTAAGACATTTGCTCAACTGCAGGGACACCACCCGGGCCAAGGCCCTGTTCTGTTCCCACTGGAAGCCAGCAGCAGCAGCGAGTCTGCTTATGACGAACTAAAAATAAGAAATTGTTCCTGTTGGGGGCCTCAGAGACCACTGTCTGCCTCAGCTTTGGAGACAGAGGCCAGAGCAGGGACCACAGCAAGGAGGTGATGCTGGGCCTGCAGCCCCAGGACTGTGTGGTGTCAGGCTGGCCCAGGGTCAGACCCACCCCTTGCATGCTGGGGGTCCTGATTAAGGTGCCTTGCCTCTCAAGCTTCGGCTCCCCCTCTGTCAACTCGAGACTAATAAAGTACCAGTCCCCAGGATTTACAAAGAGAATGTATGAAGTCCTCCAGCACCTGGCTACTCAAAGTGTGGTCTACAGAGCAGCAGCATTAGCAGCCCCTGGGAGTTTATTAGAAATGTCAAATCTCAGGCCTGGCACAGTGGCTCACACCTGTAATCCCAGCACTTTGGGAGGCTGAGGCAAGAGGATTGATTGAGGCCAGGAGTTTGAGACCAGCCTGGGCAACATAGCTAGACCCTGTCTCCAAAAAAAAAAAAAGAAAAAAGCTAAAAAAAAAAAAAAAAAAAAAGGAATACAGAGTCTCAGCCACATCCCAGACCTACTGAATCAGAAGCTGCATCTTAACAAGACGCCCCAGTGGCTGGCACATACATTAAAGTCTGAGAAGCCAGTCGACTCTTGGCATATAAAAAATGCTCATTAAATGTTAGTGCTACTCCCCTGCCCACTAAACTCTCAGAGTCTGACTCAGGCAAGAGGAAAAACTCAAAATGTAGAGAAGAGCTCCTAAGATGGACACTTCATTAAATTTTAAATGTGCAAGTTTTGAAGGCAGGCAGCCTGGCCGAGTTCTTTCTGCACTTAGCCATATGGCTCCTCCACTGTGTTCATATGTAAAATGGGAATAATAATTACAGTGCCGCATATGGTTGTTGTGAAGACTAACTGAGACAATATTAGGAAAACACTCGGCACAGTGCTAGTAATTGTTGGATAAACTCTTGCTGAACACAGACCATGTAATGCAATGAAATAGACAACATTTGTATAGATCTTTGCCATTTGTAAAGCACTTTATACCATTTTAACTGACTCTCATAACCCGTTGGATAAGATAGCATGAAATATATCAATTTTCAGAGAAAAAAAATCTAGACTTGAGGGTGAAGTGACTTGTTCAAGTTAACTAGGATTTAAATCCCTGGAATCTGACACTAAAATCTGTTGTCAGAGCATGCAACCAGTAACCATGGAAAATATAAAAAATGGAATAAGACAACATTAGACTCTAGAGATGGTGTTGTCCACCCTTCTTATTTTGCAGAAGAGAAAACTGAGGCCCATGGAGGGGAACAGACATGTCCAAGGTCACTCAGGAAGGGCGTCAGCCCTGAGGTCAGAACCCAGTTTGCAAGGCTCCCAGTGCAGAGTCCTTCCCAATGTCCAGACACCCTCCCCTCTCCCAACTGGCCAGTCTCCACCTGATGAGCCTGGGGCTGGCTCCCCGGGCAGGTCTAGTGGTCAGGAAGCATCCAACGCCACCTTCCCTTCCAGCCCAATCAGAGGAGGAGCTGGCGTTGCCAAGGGGAGGGCTGCAAGGTCGCTAGGACACAGTCTGTAGGCACCAGGTGGTAAGGAGACCTTTGCTGGGGCTGCTTCTAGGACCCGCCACAATGGTTTTCTTGGGGGCTGGAAGAGAAACTCCATCTCCACAGGGTAGGTCAGCCAACGGGAGGGGTGACTGCCACAGACTGTCCCATGGCACTGTCCCATGCCCCACCCAAGCAAGCAGACCAAGTCCCGTTCTCCCTCAACTCCACACCTCACTGAGCGCCAAGCCCTGCCACCTACTCCTCCTGCCTTTGCCAGCCCCTGGCCACTGCCTCGCACCTTTCCCTGTCCACGGCCTGGGAGAAGGAGCCCAGGCTGCCCTCCTCCAGGCTCTCCCTCTCATCCCACACCCTGCTGCCCCCGGAAGGATCTCTCGGAGCACAAAGCTGAGCCCTGCAGCCCTCCCCATCGCCCTCAAGGTGAAACCCAGGCCTTCTAAGGCCCCTCATAAACTGTCTGTGACAACGGCCAGTCCCATCTTTTGTCCCCAGGCTCCAGCCAGACAGCACTCCCCCAGGTCTAAGCCTCAGCTCCATACTCGCCTTTTCAGAAAAGCCCTCCAGCTGCTCCTGCAGAGTGAGGCACCTTGGACAAACCTGTGTTAGAGTGTTAGCGTGGGTGTCTCATTGTATTTTAACTATCTGCTTTCCTGTTTGTGTCCCCATTAGGCTGTGAGCTTTTTATGTCTCACTCCTAGAGTAAGATGAGAGACCTGGGCTCCAACTGTGCAAGATCAAGACCTGTCTGAGCCTCCCTTGCCATCCTCTGTGTGATGGGAATTGCGGCATTGCCTTGCCGGGCTAACGGGAGTGTTAGAGATCGTGGATGTGAAGGGCTCTGCTCTGCTCTGCTGTTTTTGTCTACATTCCAGTGCCCAGCACAGAGGCACAGAGTGCCCGCTTATAAGTGTGTGCCAAATGAGTCCCTCGCCTGCACAGGAACAATAACTGGTGTGTGAACAGGCTCTGTAAAGAGTGAAGCACCATTCAAGTGTGAGTTGTGATGATTCTAATAGTGATTTGTCCAAGTTAACTAGGATTTAAATCTCTGGGGTCTGACCCCCTGTTGACTCCCGCAAGTTCCTAGACCTAAGTCATCCTGCCAGATGCTCCGCCCGCCCTTCATTCATTGAGCGAAAGTTTCCTAAGCACCTGCTATGTGCCAGGCGATGAGCCAGCGGTCTGGGACTCAGCAGGAAGTAGACATTAAACACATAACTGTACCACCTATCTTTTTTTCCTTGCCTTCTTAAATGTCACCCTCCTGACCCTGCACACCAGTGGCTCCACCTGAGGACAGGGAAGTGACCATTTGCTCCCAGATGGCCATTCCCTGGGCAGACATCAGGCATCACACACTGCCTCCCCACTTCCCACCCCAGCCCGTTAGAAAACAGTAACATCTGCCCTGTTTTCAATCCAGTCACTAGCTTCAAACTCAAATATTGTCAGCTCCGTAAGAGCAAGGATCATGCCTATCCCTTTTCACTGCTATGTCACCAGCATTTAGAACATGGCTTGGCACAGTCATTAACCCATTTAGTTACTCATTCATTCATTCACTTACTCAGCAGATACTTATCAAGTCCTAATAAGTGCCAGGGTCTAGGAAGACCTCTGGGCCCTGAGCAGAGCAGGCAGCATGGCCCCCAGTCAGCTCCTGTTCTAGCAATGGACCTGGGGTGGTTCGAGTTGCTAGGAGGTGACAGTTCCTGGAGTCACTGATCTCTGTTGGAATCCCTGCTTCACCCCATACTGTTTCTGTGATCTGGGAGAACCCTTCACTCCTCTGAGCCTCAGTCCTCACCTCTGTAAATGAGACAGTAAAATCTGCTTGCTGCAGCCACTGTGAGCAGAACTATGGTTACTGAAAGAAGAGGAAATACAGAGCTGGGGGAGGAGGTGACAGGTTGCATTGGCGGTGGGGGTGAGGGGACATTGCATCCAGCCAAGAGGGGCCCTGGCTGCAGCAGAGAGCAAGAGCTAGCGTAGGGAGAGCAAGGGTTGTGGTTTCTGATCCTAGCACCAGGCTTAGCCCGTGTGACCTCCAGCAGATCATCTCCCCCTCGCCACGTCTGTATTTTCATCCATAAAATGCAGATGGAACACTGACTTCAGTAATCCTAAATATGTGCAAGCAAGTCTAGCGAACTTGTCAAGCAGGGCCCAGCCAGCAAAACTACCGGGCACCTCCATCCCGTCAGGTCTTGTGCAGGCTCTGGAAACAAAGTCACATTAAGAGCCGACCTTTACCTTGTAAGGAACGCTTGGCACCCCCTGGAATAAAGCAGAGGAAGGTGATTAAAATCTAAGGGGCTACAATGTAGCAGATAGCTTCACAGATGTGATCTTTTTTAAAAACATAATAATAATAATAATGAGCACTGATAGGGCACTTAATGTATGAGGTTGGTACTAGTAGAAGCCCTATTTTACAGATGAGAAAACTCAGAGAGCTGTAATAGATGTCCCCAAAACCAGATATGATTGACAATAAATCCTGTCCATTTACACTAATCAAAAATCACAGTGTGGGCTGGGCGCGGTGGCTCACACCTGTAATCCCAGCACTCTGGGAGGCCGAGGCGGGTGGATCGTTTGAGCTCAGGAGTTCGAAACCAGCCTGAGCAAGAGTGAGACCCCGTCTCTACTAAAAAGTAGAAAGAAATTACTTGGACAGCTAAAAATGTATAGAAAAAATTAGCCAGGCATGGTGGTGCATGCCTATAGTCCCAGCTACTTGGGAAGCTGAGGGAGCCCAGGAGTTGGAGGTTGCTGTGAGCTAGGCTGATGCCACGGCACTCTAGCCCAGGCAACAGAGTGAGACTCTGTCTCAAAAAAAAAAAAAAAAAAAATCACAGTGTGGCTAATGCCGCGATACGAGTGTTGCCTGAACCAGTGAACGAGATGGGCAACTGCTGTCAGATTAGCTGAGCTGAGGCCAGGAGCGGGGTCTGATGCCAGGCAGGGACCCATCCTGCCCAGACCTTTGCTGGAACAAGAGAAGCAGTGGTGGCCTTGGGAGAGGCAAGGTCATGCCCTGACTGGGGCCTGGACTCCATGCCCATTTGGGAAACCAATTCCCCACAAGCTCTCTCCTCAACCCTCAACATCCTCTCTCTTCTTCAGGAAGTTGCGCATCTCCGACATGCTATCTGCTCGGCTTGGTGACTGAAGGCTCCTGCATCCCAGCTGTGCCAGGAAGCAAAGGTAGGGCACTGCTCAGCACCTCACCTGTGGGTGGTGTGAGGGCGCCCCCCAAGCCCTGGAACCCTGACGAAGGGTATCATGACGACATTTCCCCTGCGATCACCAAGGACACCCCTAAGTTGGACTGAGGTGGATCAGCTGGGCAATGTGATAGAATGGTGTCAGTTTGCGTGTTCAGAGCCATTTACAACAGAGCAGCACTTTCCCTTGCATTATCTTATTCAGTGCTCCCACTGAAAACCTGAGATGGGTGTCATTATCCCCAGTTACCGATGAGGAAACTGAGGCTCAGAGAGGGGAAGGGACTGGCCCACAGACACACAGCTAGTAGGTGGCTAAGTCTGAATTCTGACCTGCTTTTTCTTGTCTGCATCCCAGTGGCCTGTGTGTGCACATTGTAGGTGCTTGGTCCATGTTTGATGAATGAATGAGTGAATTGGTGAGCTGCCCAAGATGAATGGCAGGGCAGAGGGCTGGGCTGGAACCTGGCTCTCCTGTCATTGCCAGGTCCCACACTCCTTCTGAACAGTGGCTCCCTGCACTGATGAGCTTGGCACCCCCACTCTCACCCCACCCCACCCGGGAGCCCAGCATCTTGTGGTTGGAGCAGTCAACCTCAGCTCCTCGTCCAGGTGGCGGGCCAGGCTCGGACCACGCTCGGCGTCCCCTCCATCCACATTGCCTCTTCCCCACCACCCACTGCAAGTAATCCGGCGTGCATAGTTGTAAACTTGTTTCTTTAAATAAGCAGTCTTGAGTTTCATACCAAATAGTCTCTTAAGAGGAGGAACGTCTCCAGGCCACCTCATATTTAGCATACAGTGAGCCACATATTTGCACAGAGAGAGTGTGTGTGGATGTAGAGATCGCCCGATCGCTATAGATATCGTTGCTCATCCAGATGGGAGCTATTTATGATGCTGAGTCATTCGCAGCGAATGCCACTGAGGAATTCCAGGCTGGGCTCCGAGCCCCAGCACTGCAGACCTCATGGCTCTCTGCCTCATCTTCACTGTTCACAAATGGGGGAGGGGTCTCCCATCACAGGGCAGGGACAGAAGGGAACATTTTAGCCACAGGAAATAGAGACAGCCTCATAACTTGTGCCTATTTCAAGTTGTTGTCCTCCATCCAGAGCACTAAAGCTTCCAGATCATCTCGTCTAATTCCTTCATTGTGTAGGAGAGAAAACTGAGACTCAGGGAGGGGAAGAGACTTGTCCAGTGTCACACAGAGTCAAGGACAGAGCTAGTATAGAGCCCAGATCTTCTGGGTGCTGTCTGGGGCTCTTTCCGCACTCCCAGCAACCTTCTTCAGTTTTCTCTCCAATGTCTTGGCATTTCCACCCCCAAGAGCTTCCTGTCCTCTGAAAACTTGAAGATGTCACTGAGCACTTCCATCTTTGGGCTCCTCCAGGACACGAGCTGAGTCCTGCTTGTTTCGATATCTCCCCAGCCGCCATGCTAGTGTAAGACCTGCATGCACTGGATGCCTGATGCGGGTGTGCCAAGTGTTGCATAAGAGCAAACCCAGTACCAATCCCAGGGAACCCTGGTTCTCCGTTTGAAGAAGCACCCATTTATCCCCACTCTCTCCTCCTTGTCTCTAAGCCAGTTCCCTATCCGTGCAAAAATAGACTCCCTCCCACTCACCACCCACCTCTGCCCAATTCTATAATGAATCAATTTTATTAATAGGCTTTGGAATAGAAACTTGAAAAAAAGGCTTTTTGTGAAAGTCCCCCTTTATCTCCCTATATAGTTTGCTTCTCAAAGAATTCTAATAAACTGGTCAGGTGGAATTTGGCCTTACATAAAATATTCATCCATTCTTTCCCCTCCATATAGAATGTATTTATTTAAGCATTCAGTGATCTCTATCCTTTATTATAGATTCTTTTCAATTGTTCTAAGAGACAGTGGATGAGACAGAAAGAGCTCGGCCTTTGCGATTAGGGCCAGGTTAAATTCTAGCTGTCCACTTACTGTTCTGTGTCCACAGTGATTGCTGTGAGATAATGTCTGTAAGGTGGCTGGCACATAGTAAGTGCTCAATGCAGGTTTGTGAATAAATGAACAAAAGAATGAGTGAGAGGCTCAGGACCCGTACGAACCAGATCCTGAAGGGTGAGAGACCAACTGACACTGCAATTTGAGGTCTCAAGGTCCTACAACCCTGAGAATGTGGTTTGAAAAGTCTTGGAACGCAAACCCCATGGTTAGGCTGCCGGTTGGCCTGTCTCTAGGCCAGAAAAGGAGGTTCTTTCTCCAGCCCCTTGTGCAAGGGATTTCTGCAGCTCAAGAAAAAGTTTAAGCCTGGAATCTAGGTTCAAAAGAGAAAACGCCTTGAGAGTCAAGGTTGTGTCATGTTAACTGTTGGATTCTGCCTTTCCGCCAACTAAAGCCTGGCTCAGGGTGGCATGGACTAGGCAGCAAGGCTCACAGTAAGTATGCATTGAGTGCGGTTGAGGGGAATTGGGTTGAGTTGACTGACTTAGCTTGGCCTAAGTAAAGCTGACCTGAGTTGACTTGGCTTGAATTGACTTAAGTTGTTTTGAGTTTACTAATGGACCCAACTCTCAGATCCACCAAAAGAGAAGCTTTCTGGAACTTGGAGTTAGCTAAGACCAGGTCTCATAGCACAGGGGAACCTCCATACGTGATGTTCTGGGGACGTTACAGGGCCTTCCAAAGATGGAGGTGTCTCAGAGAGGACCAGGGCTGTAGTCAGGACTGAGGGAACAGACGGCAGTCTTGGCTTGGTCAGAGGACACCACAAGGCTAAATAAATGTCCCTTAGGTAGCATTAAAACTTACTGGAACTCTGCCAGGATCTTTCCATACATTTAAGGCAATAGGTGCCTCTCTTCCTGGCATAGGAAGGCCCTTCTGGGGGTTACTCACTGCAGTGGGAGGATGGTCTCTGGGTTTGAGGGTCACATAGACCCAGCAGTGAGGAGAGAAGACAGGCTGAGGCCAGGAGCCAGGCAGAGCTTTATATTGCAGATGCTGGGACCGTTGTAAATTGGTCCTCCTGTTGGAGTGAGGAGTTGGGGGTCTGAGTGAGGTATGATTCGTACATCAGGCAGTGTTTGCTGAAGGGAACATTGACCCAGGAACCACAGCAGGAAATCAGGCAAGACCTCTGGCCTCACAGTGTGGAGGGCATTTGGCCCTGTGGGGGCACCTGGGCTGGCCCCATCCCAGGCACTGCCCACCGCAGGACACAACCAGGCACCTGCGGGAGGCAGGAGCGAGGAGACCAATGCGCCTCAGTGAGCAGGGGCTGTTCAAACCCTCCTTGCACCTGGCCGTGCCTGTGTCTGTCTCCCACACTGGTCTGGGAACCCATCAATGGAAACATATTCTGTTCCTCACAGTTCCACTTTGTACCCTCTAAAAATCTGGGTACAGACTAGATGCCAGTGTTTGATGAATGAATAATTAGGTCAGAGTGAGGCTTAGAAAGCCAGTGGAAGATTTCAAGATGGCAAGATGGAAAATTTCAAGATAGCAAGATGGCCAAGGTCCAAGGCATAGATGCCCAGCCAGGAAAACAGCACAGACCCAGAGGTCGCCCCTCAAGAGTTTGGCTCACAGGGAAATCAGACTAAATGGAGTCAAGGAACAGGGTGGTGCAGGGTGGGTTTAAAATAATGTTCCTCAGGGCCTTGGGCTTCTAGGAAGGGAGGGCCCTAGAGAAGCAGCTCTGCGTCCCCCAACCCCCATTTCAGTCGCAAAAGCTCTGCTTTTATCTGTTTTATATATTAGATTTCCACATATATTTCCATTTTTTTAAGGATTCTTTTGATTTAAAAATGCATTTGGAAAGCACCAGTGTTGAAAGAGCCGAGGCTTTTGCAGGTAGACTGGATTCCAGTATCAGCCCCGCCCCTTTCCACTGTGGGACTCCGGCAAGTAACCCTTCGAGCCTCCACATTCTCGCCTCGAAAGCCCCTCCCAGGGCTGCGCGGGCATTAGCTGAGATGCTACAGTACTGTCCACAGGCTGGCATGCGTGTGACCGGTGCTGTGTAAGACGACTTTAGGTGGTATATGAATGAACATTTATTATTTTAATAGCTCACAATCGATGCATGTTGGAAACATAACCAGAACACCAAACTCTATGATTTATGGAAATAATACAGCATTTCCTTTGAAAATAAAGTTGTGTGTTTTTTTAAGAAGGCAAATCAATTTAAAGGAAAATACTAAGTAAATGAATAGTACTGATAGGGTAGAATCACGAAGGTGGCACGCGAATGACTGAAATTTGGGGGAAATTGAAATAATCTACGTAAAATACCTATCATAGTGCCTGTCGCTTAGGAAGGGGTCAGAAAATGAGTTCTTATATCCTTCTCTTTATGGTAACTCCCTGGGGCAACCTGGAACCAAGCTCGTCCCCTGGGGCAGAGTGGGTGCCCAGGCCCAGTGGGTGTGGAACACGGTGTGTGGTGGGCACAGGGCAGCAGCCGTGGCTCCAGTCCAGGTGGGCAGCAGTGGCCAAGTCCAGCCGGGGGTCTGCAGGCTCTCGGAGCAGGCAGAGGATGCTGAGGCAGCATTTTCCGCAGAGTGGGCGCACACCATCAGTGGCCCATGAAACAATTCTAAGAGTTATTCAGGCATGAATTAAATACCACTGGGAGAGAGTTACTGCCTTTTCAGCTGATTACATCACGGAGACAGTCTCAATTGGAGGTTAGCCTCTACTCAAACACCTCTCTAACACATGTTGATCTTCCTTTTCAAGGAAGAGACTCAGCCCTCAGCTGGCAGTAGTATCTAGCTGGAACTGAATAACAGCGACTTATTTTCCATGTGTTTATTTCTTACCATTACCTTCCATTTACAGAACATGATACTGGTTTCCCATTTACGAGAATGATCTCACGTTGCCTTTCACATACATGTATCAAAGGTTACAAAGTGAAAAGTGTTACTCCTGGGTATTTGAATGTAAAGTGAACACTAGTACAAGCAAGATGTACACAGGGAAAGAGATAGAGGTGGTCCCTGACTGAGGAAGGAGCTAACCTGGCGAAGGCTCGGGTTCAGTGGCTCCAGAGCCCATGCTGGGCCAGGAACCAGGATGTCTCCAGACCCCGCCACAGCCTCCAGGGCAAGCCTTTTCCTGGAGGGCAAAGGAAGCTCCATCCTAAGGAGGAACAAGATTGCTGAGCAGGTGGCCCAGAGCCTCCTGACTAAGCCGGAGTCCAGGGACCAGGACAGGGGTCTGGCCAGCAGGCAGTGTGATCAGGGCTGTGCAGGCCCTGGTTTCTGGCAAGGCTTGGTCTGCAAAGGATGACCCAGTAGCTCCAGCAGAGGGAAAGGAAGGAGCTGAGGCTCAGGAGGAGGCAGCCTGTGCTGGCTTGGCCTTAGGGGAGTCAGGTGTGAGCCCAGAGAGTTCACACCAGCCTTTGCAAGGAGCTGTGTGTGAGTTAGGGTAGTTGAGAGCAAGCATCAGAAACTAACTGCCACACTTGAACAGAAAACGGGCTTATTGGAAGGTATCAGAGAGTGCCCAGGATCAAAGGGAATGGTGGCCATCAGGCTCAGGAAGGGATGGGTAGAGCAACACAGGGGTCTGGAAGCAGGACCTGAGGCTGGTTTTGCCGAGGCCCCCTTGGGGATGCATCAACCACAGCCGCTTTTTCCTCCTTGCATCACTGCTGGGGATTCACAGCCCTGGGAGGCAGACAGCGTACCTGGCTGGGGTCCCGTGTCCTCCTCTTGGCCAGCAGAACGCGTGGAGGCTTGACTGGCCTGCCTCCAAGATTGAACACTAGGGAAGGGCTGGTTCCCAAAAAGAAAATCAAGGGGCTGTTACCAAAAGGAGGGGGAGTGGATTCAGGCAGCCCAAAGCAGCAAATGTCTGCCTGAGGAGCCAAGGGAGTAGCAGGCACTGTGGTCACCAGGCCCAACTCTCTGGGACAGTCCCTGGGGCCTCCTTTCTCCTGCCCTGAATGGACCAGGGTCACTATCATCTGGGGCCAGTCAGCCATATGGCAGGGCCCCTCAGGCTCCCAGTGAGGGGCTCCTGGATCCTTTGGATGGGCTGGAGGCCGTAGGAAAACTAAGGTGCTTAGACAAGCCTGGTCCTTGGTCCCCGGGCTGAAAAGGATCCGCTGGGCTGAGGAAATCTGATGAGAATTGACGAACTCAGGGGGTGCAGGTGCCAGCCGTCTGCAGGGCTGGCAGGGAGCAAAGGCGTGGAGGGAACCGCCATAACCCGGAACAGACATGCCCGTCTGCAGGGGCAGCCGCGGCCAGCTCCTGCTGATTGTTGCCATGTAGGCACGAGGCCCCAGTGTTGATGGATATACCTGCACCGATTTTTGAAGTGGAGGCCCAAATCCAGATTTTTATGTGAAACTCCTTATTTTTAAATATTATCGATTCACAGAAAAAAATTAAATATTGTACTAACCAACTAATAAGTACCCCCAGTTTGTGCCCATGGGCCTAACTTTTATTCGTCCGCTGCAACTCAGCTGAGACGTCTTCCTCCAGGAAGCCTTCTCTGACTCGCCCCCGCTTAGGGGCGCCCATGGACCCGCGTCTCCTGTCGCAGCGCTGGCCCCCCGCGTTGCGTGGAGGCAGTCTGAAGTTCGTTTGTTTTGTCTACTGCCCTTTGACCGTAAGCTCCTCGGGCACCTTCTGTGTCTTGTCTCTCTGCCCAGCAGAGTGCTGGACACATGTGGGCAGCGGTGGCATTGATGGCAAGGGCTGTGGGGACTGCGTGTGTCAGGATGGGCAAGTTATACTGTGGCAACGAGTTGATCTGAAATCTCTGTAGCGTAGTACAACAAAGATTTGTTTCTGCCTCCTACGAAGTCTGCCGTGGGGCCAGCAGGTGGTGACTCGGGGATCCAGGCTGGCTTGCGCAGCAGAGAAGAAAGTGAGCGGAGAACCCACACTCGCTCTTCAGTACCTCAGCCCAGAAGTGATGTTCGTTGATTCTTTTCACAGCCCCTTGGCCAGAGCTAGTCGTATGACCTGTCTCACTTTACAAGGGGCTGGAAATAGAGGTGGGAGCACATGATAATTCACTGAGTTCATGTCTCCACAACATGAACCCTGAGCTGCAGCTGGCAGTGCCAGGGAGCCCGGCGGTCCCAGAGGTGGACTCTGGCCGCTGGTGGGGCAGAGGCCGCTGGGGCCTGACGTTCACAGGTAGCAATGGGACTCCTCATGGTTAGTGCATGGAAGCATCTCTGCATTTGCACGTTTAACTGAACACATCCTAAAAAGTAGGACAAGAGTGGGGAGAGAATTTCATTAGCCTGAGCTTTTCACCTTTCCTTATTTATGCAATCAGTAAACACTGGGAAATGAAAATAAGTGGATGGAAGATAGAGGTCAAATGCCAACAATCAAACTGTTTAGAGAGAAATTGCCACCTGGTCCCCTCAGCATCTCATGTGAGGCCCTTGATGACCCCGAAGTGATTGCAGCTGTTCAAAGGGCTTCTCTCCCGGGATCAGGTGCCAAAGCACTCAGGGATCCCAACCCTCCCTGCTCTGACAGCCTTGGCCAGATCATGGCCAATGGCAAGTCAGGGGGCCCCATGCCAGTGGGCTCCAAAACACTTGTCATGCCTTCTTCAGGCTGGGTGTGGCAGAACAGTAGATGTTTCTTTGGGATGGAGTCATAGGATCTTAGATGTGCTCTAGAAAGAACATAAGCTTAGGAGCCAGAAGTATCTGGGTTTGAATTCCAGCTCTCTTCTAGTAAGTCAAACTCCTAGCAAGAGTTCTTTGAGTTTCAGTTTCATTATCTCTAAAATGGGGACAAAGATAACACCTTCCTCCCAGAACAATGACACAAAGTCTTTGAGATTATGCATTTAAAGTGCCTGGTACACAGTAGTCCCTCCACTGATGTCAGGTTTTTTTTCCTTTTCCTCACTGGGGTTGGAGGGATTGAGTCTAACCTCCCACCAATAGCACCCCTTACTGGAGTGAGCCAGTTTCCATTTGCATACCTCTGATGACAAGAGGCTCACTACTCCTCCCACCCTCAAGCATCCTGCTCCAATTTTGAATGACTCCCATGGTGTTTGTGATGAGAGGATCTGATGCCCTTAGGGATGAGGGTTTGAGGGAAAGGTCTTGGCCCGACTCCTACCTCTGGCTGACTAATGACTACCTTAGTCCTCAGGAGTTGTCTCTGGGAACTGAGTGTGGTGAGAATGAAGGGGATAAGGGGACCAGGGTAGGGGAATGTATATCCATTTCTGGTTCACAGAAGAAAACAAACGAATCCATCACATGGGAGACAGGAACAGGACCAGGGACGTTTATCCCACAGAAGAGAAATCTCTGGAAGACTGCCATAAGGCCATGATGGAGGTTCAACCTAGGATTAAGTGGGGGGAGCTACTGAGGGGCAAACAGGAGCCTAAAATAAGAACGAGCTTTCCTTCCTTCATTCCGCAAACATTCCCCATTTGTCCACCATGCCAGGCCCCATGCTGAGCACAGACGCAGAGAAATGAGTCAGTCACAGGCCCCGATCTTGGGGGAGTGGGCAGGCACGTAGAAGATAATACTGAAACCGTATGGGGGTTGCTGAGATGAGGGAGAGTGGGGGGGCTGTGGGTGCTCAGAGGAGGGGTGGCTGGCCCACCTTGGGAGGGGGAGGATGAGGAGGCAGACAAGAATGGGGAGAAAGGGGATGCCAGGCAGGAGGGCACAAGGGTGGGAAACAGCCCGGTGTGGAGAAGACCCCACCCACTGTCCTCTGTTGCTTGAAGCAGAGACTGATGGCAAGTGAGCTGATCGGTCAGCAGAGGGCCTTGAATGACAGCCACAGAGCTGGGAACCTGTCCCAGGCTAGGAAGAAACCATGGGAGGATGAGTTGTTTATTGTTTTTGGTTTTTTGGGAAAAATTTATTGAAATATAACCCTCATTCATAAAGTGCTCATATCATAAATTTACAGCTCAATGAATTTTCACAAAGTGAACACAATCACATAACCTGCCCCAGATCAAGACACAGAAACTGACCACCATCATGGAAGCCCCTTTCACTACCCTTCCCAGTCCCCAGCTCCCCGCAAAAGGAGCCACTGACTTCTGATGCCATAGATTAGTTGGCTTGCTTTTGAACTTCAGATAAGTGAAAGCCTGCAGTCCTGGACTCAGTGTCTGGGGGTTATGCCAAGGAACAGATGTACTGCACCATGGGAATGCAAGTTCAGCTCTAGCAGATCCTGTCAAATGTTTTTTCCAAAATGACAGCAATTTGCACTGTGCTGTGTGGAAGTTCCAGTAGCTCCAAACTCTCACCACCATTTGCCATTTTCCGTCTTTTCCATTTTAGCTGTTCTGGTGAACACACAGTGGTTATTGTTGTAATTTGCGTTTCCCCAATAGCTAGTGAGGTTGAACACGTCTTCATATGCTTACTGGCCATTTGGACATCCTCTTTCATGAAATGTCTATTCAAAGCCCTGGAAGGGGAGCAAGGGACAAGGTCCGCATTTCATTTTAGAAAGTCATCCCGGGCAGCCAAGTGGGGTGACTGGGATTGTGGAAGTAGGTGCCCTGGACCCTCCGGCTAGTACCAGAGGCATCTCTCCCAGGGACTGGGCTTCCTCTGCCTCCTGAAACCCCCACAGCTGCTGTTTGCCCTTGAAGGTCAGAAGTGCTACCAGCATTTCGCAGATGAGGTGGCTGCTCAGAGAGGGGAATGACTTGCCCAAGGTGTCACCGTGGGGCTCGGAGTGGAGCCCAAGAGCAGGGACCTCAGGCTCTGAGTTCATTTCTCCCCAACATCAGACTGGGGCAGGCAGTCCAGGGAAAAAATGGAACAGAGGGGAACAGAAAGAAAGGCTAAGAAGCAGCTACAAGGACATCTATCTCACTCCTTACTTTGCAGAAGAGGACGTTCCCTCTCTCCCCTCTCTCTGCATCACACAGAAGTGCCACAGAGGTGAGCAGCCGGCGGAAGCCCAGTGCCCTCAGCCCCAACACTTTGTTGGACGCCCAGTGATGTGAAGGCAGGAGTTGGACCCACTTGGGTCAGAACCTGTCTCTTCCGTCACTCAACCTGTGACCCTGGACTGGTCACTTTACCTCCCTGAGCCTTAGGCTCCTCCTCTGTTTCAATAATCCCTTCCCCAGAGCCTGTGAGGAGAGGTCAGGGAGACACGACAGCCGGGGTGGCCGGCAGGGTGCCTGGAGTGAGGCAGCCCCTAGCTTACCTGGCACGCTCGTCGCCCTGCCCTCCACACTCCAGCACTGGAGGGCTCCCATCCCGCAGGGCGGGCACCGCTCCTCGGCTCCCTGCTCCCTGAGGGGCAGGCAGGGTCAGCATCCGGGTGCCTCATGCAGCTGCAGCAGCCACTGGCGGGTCCTCACTGCCTGAGAGCAGGTGTGGCAGGCTGGGCCCAGCATCCTGCGCCCTGGACCTCAACTCCCGAAGCTGCCCGTGGTCGGGCCGACAGCCACACAGTGAACCCAGAAGGGCCTTTCTCCTCTCGAGGGCTCTCGTCTCAGAGCCCAGGCGCCTTTACTTCGGGAGCCCTGCTTGGTAAAGTGCTCGGGCAACACCACCTCCAAGCAGCACCCTGCCCCCACCACACACCCAGGCATTACGGCTCACTCCTCTCGTCCTTCCATTCATCAATGCGCTCAGCATTCGGTGAGCACTTCCGAGCACCATGCTAGGCACCAGGAGGCCGCAGGACCCCCGCCCGGTCTGCCTGGGGTTTCCTCTCCTTCGAGAGAGACAACAAACAAACATATGGTACGGTGACTAGGATGACCTTGAATGATGCTCGGGCCGTGGAGATGATGGGGAAAGCTGTGACAGTGGTCAGCCACTCTGTCCCAGAGCAGAGTTGGGGGACTCATGGCCCCCTGCCTGGGAGGGTGTGTCCTCTGGTTTGGGCTCCAAAGGCCCCCTGCAGACCCCCTAGGGGAGGTCCCAGGATTTGGCAGCTCCTGACCCCAGCTTTCCACAGGAACTCTTCCTTGGTCCACCAGCTTCTTCCCGCCCACCCCTCAGGGTTTCTTCCTCCCAACTCTACTGGATTCTGAGCAAGCTGAGTCCTTTCCAGATGGTTCCCCCACAAAACACCA